>ML432612.1:60723-75626 GCA_005239525.1 Nicotiana knightiana
TTGATCATGCTATATTTCAAGCCATATATTAGATACACATGTTCAATGGATCGTGTGTCATTCTTACCTACCTTACCAAACCCAATGATTTCATCTTTCTTTCCGTTTCCAAATGAGACATTTCCTCCTTTGAGACTTTCAAGTGAAATGAATTGTTCCATGTTCCCAGTCATATGCTTTGAGAAGCCACTATCCAAATACCAAATTTGGCTGCCTCTTCTCACTTGAACCTACAAAAGAATCAGGGGTTAGTCTTAAGAACCCAAACTAGTTTGGGTCCTTTTCTATGAGAGAATGGATGAATCAAATTTTTCCTGGCCCAATTTGGTAGCCAGTTTTTCCTTTTTACAAACCTCTCATTTCTTCGACTGGCCTGCTCTTTTGCAGTACACTCATATTTGTAGTGCCCAGTCTTACCACAATGGGTGCAGATTTTATTCTCAGGAAGAGTGAGATACTTGTTTTTGGGATCCCACTTGGGAAATTGACTTCCAAAGCCAATCCCTCTCCTGTTGCTACTATGATTCTCTTGAAGCCATATCAGGGCATCAGAGGATTTATTCCATTTACAAGTTCGATCTAATTCATGTTTGACTTTGCCAAGTTCTTCATTAAGAGTTCTTATCTGTTCATCCTTGGCATACATCTTATCTTTTAGTTTTCCCACGTTTTCTTCTAACATGATATGAGAATAATCAACAACCTTTTTACTGGATCCTAGCTTTAGCTTTAAGTTTTCAGATTTTAGTTCTAGAATCTCAGTTTCAAGTGGATGAACCTGGTTCAACAAGTCAGTGTTTTTCTTTTCAGATTCACTGACTCTGATTTCCAGGTTCATGCACTTTGCTTTTAGCATTGCACATTCTTTAGATAGTTGATCCTTCTCTTTGGTTGTTTCCTCAGAATCATCTATGAAATCAAGTAGCAACTCAGAGAGTGTTTCCTTAGATAGGAACTTTAATTTGTTTTTAACATGGGAGATACTTATCTCTGGATCTTCATGTGATTCCTAATCAGATTCTCC
The DNA here is from genome assembly GCA_005239525.1 of Nicotiana knightiana. Lineage (NCBI taxonomy): Eukaryota > Viridiplantae > Streptophyta > Magnoliopsida > Solanales > Solanaceae > Nicotiana > Nicotiana knightiana. Next base: position 61,748 of record ML432612.1, read on the forward strand.
AATTTCCATGAGCGCCTGATCTTCAGTCTCCCCATCTTCTGATTCCTCATCTGAACTTTCCCCCCAAGCAACAACCATAGCCTTTGTTGTGGTTTTCTTAGGTTGGACCTATTCCTTCTTCCTGTTCCTTCTTTCATATCTCTCCTTTGTCCATTCTACTTCCCACTGAGGACAGTTTTTGATGAGATGGTCAGTCTTACCACATTTATAGCATTCCTCGTTAGTTGGCCTTTCTGGGGCTTTTGTTGTGTTGTAGTTTCCTCCTCTAGAGATGCCCTTCTTCCTCATGAGAAAGTTTATGAATTCTTTGGTGATCATGGCCATTCCATCATCCTCCAGATCTGCTCCCTCGGTGATTCTTAATTCTAGACTCCTCCCCTTCTTTGGACCATCCATCTTCATTGTCTGCCTTCTCAGTTCATAGGCAGTGAGGTTTCCAATCAGCTCATCTAATCTCAGGGTTGCCATATTTTTGGATTCCTGGATAGCAGTGATTTTGCTTTCCCAGGAAATAGGCAAGACCCTTGTTAGGATCTTCTCAACCCTGTCCTCTTCAAGAATGACTCTTCCAAGAGACTTCAGTTCATTAGTCAAGGTTGTGAACCTTGTGTACATCTCTTGGATAGTCTCTCCTTCTTTCATAGTGAAGTTTTCATACTGAGAGTATAGTAGAGTACCTCTTGATCTTTTTACCTGAGGTGTTCCTTCATGGGCTACTTGCAAGGTATCCCAAATCTCTTTGGCAGTGGTGCAACTTTGGATTCTGTTGTACTCGTCTGGACCTAGTCCACACACTAGCCACTTTTTGGCCTTTGCATTCTTCTCCCATTTCTTCAGATCCTCAGCAGTGCAATCAGCTCTAGTCTTTGGTATATCTATACCTTCAGCAGTCTTCATCATGGTAGCTAGAGGACCATCAGTGACTATGTCCCAGAGTTCATAGTCTTCTCCAATCAGGTGGTCCTTCATCCTGTTTTTCCATCAAGAGTAATACTGGCCATTGAAGAGTGGTAGCCTTGCAGTTGATTGACCTTCCCAATTTTCAGGTGGTGCACTCATCTTGATCTTCTCCAAGGTGTTATCCTTTCAAAGATAACCTGCTCTGAAACCAATTGATGTTTTAGACGTCAATACCACACAATTATACAAGTTAATTGTGAGGTACCCAATTTTTTGAGTGCTGTCTCAATAGAAGAACCTGGTTCTTCTTGATGTACTTACTTCTACTGTTGCGGAATATTAAAAGCAGTAAAGTAAAAACATAAAGATTTTTACGTGGAAAACACCTGGCTCAAAAGGTGAAAAAATCACGACCTACTCCTCAGTAGGATTTGCTCAAACATTTCACTAAAAACTCTGAGTCAAACGGACTTACAAAATAAACACTTTTGTAATCCTAGGACTAACTCTAATCTCTTTGTAGTAACTAGCCCCCAGCTAATTTCTACAAGCTTCAAGTTAACTCTAACTTGAACAATGCGTACCTATTACAATTGCTTCTATGAAAGCTGAAAAAGATACAATATTAAAACTCCTACTACAATCAACTAGACTCAATAATTAATCAGATGGAACTGGTTCTTCTAGTTGAACTGTAGCCTTTTAATCGCACAATGATTCTGCTAGCAAAATAACTCTGGGAACTTTGCATTCAGACTTTGATTCACTTCAGCTTTTGTGCGTGTAGAATTCCAGCAGTTATACATCAAGTATTTATAGAGTCAATTGAGTTTGTCGTCTAATTCTAGTCCAACTCTACCTGGGTGAACAACTTCCTTTCTTTTAATACTTTCCTTGCTGAATTCGACTTCAATCTTCTCATTAGTTTGCAACCTTTTTGCATTAGGAGACAATCTCTTGGTTCATTGATATTTCACATTCACAAATATCTCTTATGCATATACGGTTCATGTGCTAGCTATTCAGTTCAAGATGTGTGCTCTGATGGACCTGGTTCAACTGGTCAGCCATTTGTCAATCTTCAAAACTATGCAGTGACATAGGTCAACAAAACCATTTGCGGTAGCAATCAAAATTTGAGAAATAGTTGAGAATGGCCTAAACACCGGTCGTATCCTGAGCCAGTCGGCCATAAGAGCAACCTCTCAGGCCATCCAAAGCGGATCCGGGAGTGCAGCCAGCAGAAAGAAGAAAGAAGAAGGGGCTATGATGGCTTCCGATGTCAGGAATTCTCGGCAATACCCACGTCCATTTCCCAAAGCTTCCCAACACTACTATCCTCACCAAGACGCAACTTATACTACTTCCCCTTTTCCCTATGCGGTGATGAACGCTCAGCTGCCAGACTGCAACAACAATACAACCAAAACAGAGCTCCACCCCCAAGAAATAACCATTTTTCACCAGCTCCCTATAACCCATGCCCTCCTCAAAACAACTATCCATACAACACCTACCCCCGTGAACCACCGAGGAGACCTGACTTCACTCCCATCGGTGAGCCATATTCAAGCCTTTTCCCAAAGTTAGTACAGATGGGGCTTCTGCAGCCCGTACCTCCGACCAGGCAAAACCCAACATCAGCGTCATACAAGCGGGGTACTAATTGTGCCTACCATTCCAGAGCAGAAGTGCACGACACGGAGGATTGATGGACCCTCAAACGGGCTGTGAAAATCCTTATAGAACAAAATAAGGTGGTGTTAAGGGATGAAGAGGCTCCCAATGTGACGAACAATCCATTGCCCACTCATAATAATGGGCCCGTCATTGGCATGATTTTCAAAGACCAGGATTTTGATCCAGCTTTAAAAGCTATCATCGCCATCGCAGATGTGGAGAAAAAGCCCAAGGCGGCACCCAAACCAGTCAAGGAAATGAAGAAGAGTAACCCCGTCCCCCAGGCCACGGGGAAGGCTGAAGCCAAGACAAATATGGGACCCTCTAAAGTGTGTTAAGTGTGTTAAGTCCTCCCAGAAGGTTACAATTCAACAAAGAAATGATGAACGGCCCAAAAATGTACGTGCCAAAGGGGACGTATATGGCGTAGGGGAAAATAATTTCACCAAGGCTGAATGAGCCCGTGGTTATTAGCTGCGCGTCGCAGACTCCCGTGAAGAATACTACTGCTATCCCCTGGAATTACAACAAGACGGTGGTAACATGTAAGGGAAAAGAAATTACTAGGGAAACGAGTGAGATAAACTCATCAGAGAAATACCTCAACTTGGAAGAACTGAACAAAAGCAAGCAGAAACGCTTTCCGCCTAAGAAGCCGATCAGTGCCGGAGAGGCAGAAGAATTCTTCAAAAATATGAACCTCTGAATACGCTATAGTTGAGAAGCTCAGAAAGTCCCCACTCAGGTCTCACTTCTATCCTTGCTGATAAGTTCAAACGAGCATCAGAAAATCCTGAATTCCTGATCAAAACACTTAATGAAGCATATGTTCCGGCCGAGACCACAGTTGAGCAAATGGAAAGAATGGCGGAACAATTTTTCAAAGTCACCGGATCTCATTTAGCAAAAATGACTTGCCTCCAGAAGAAGATTCCCACAACAAAGCTCTCCACCTAACTGTTAAATGTGAAGGGTACTATGTGAAAAGAGTTATGGTGGACGGCGGATCTGGGGTTGATATTTGCCCTCTCTCGACCCTACAAAGTATGGAGATCGGGACTGAGAGAATTAGGCCCAACAATGTGTGCGTCCACGCATTTGATGGAATAAAGAGAGACACAATTGGGGAGATTGATTTGGTCTTGACAATCGGCCCTGTAGATCTTGAAGTGACATTCCAGGTCATGGATATGGATACTTCCTACAATTATCTCCTAGGAAGGCCTTGGATCCATGCAGCGGGGGCAGTGCCATCTACTCTCCACCAGATGGTTAAGTTCGCGTATGAAGACCAGGAAATTGTGGTCCATGGAGAGGACGAGCAATCTATTTACAGGGACCCATCAGTCCCATGCCTGGAAGCAAGAGAAGGCAGCGGGCACATAGTCTACCAGGCTTTCGAGATTGTGGTTGCGGACCAATATGAGGAAGGAATCCCATGTCCTCAACCCTTCCTATCAAACGCATCAATTATGGTCGCTAACGACATGATTAAACATGGGTACACACCTAGAAAAGGGCTCGGGGTATCCTTGCAAGACATTAAAGAACATATCACCTTGCCTACCACTAAGAAATTCTTCGGCATATGATTTCAAGCTACTCCCGATGATGAACAATGTGCTGACCAACGTAAGAAAGATGGTTTGGTATTGCCTCATCCAATCCCGCGCATCACCAAATCATTCGTCAAACCAAAATACATAGAGGAAAAGGAAGAGGCTTTCACGGCCGAAGAAATTGAGGAAATCTGCGAGGCCATGAAGCAGATGTTGTATGAAACTAACATGGTTCATCCAGGAGAAGGATCAAGCACCACAGAGGTGAAATACATGGGCCCAAACACCAAGTTACAAAACTGGAAGGCTACTTCATTCCCCGTCAGGCGGGAGTCCCGGTAGTTCAATTTTGCTATATTTCCTGCACTATAAGTTATTTCAGGGTGTAACTCTAGTGTTTTAATTTCTTGCCTTTTGAATTCTGATATAAACCCTCCTATGTTCATATTCAATGAAATGAAATCAAAATTTCATCGTCTATTATTCTTTCTGATTTTTGTTTATTTTTCTTATTTTTCAGTCCTAATAATGCGGCCTTAAAAAACATGACATGCTTACGTACTTCATGCTCTGATCTTAATACGTTGTCTAATCTCGAAATAATGAATCAAGAACCGAAATATGAGGAAGAAGAGGCTTTTAGGGAAATAAATCGAGAATTAGAACAATTTGAGAATAAGCCTAAGTCAAACTTAAACGAAACAGAACCCATTAACTTGGGTAATGCAGAGGAGGTTCGAGAAACCATGATAAGCGTCCACACGGATGAAAGAACTAGGGATTCCTTGATTCAACTCCTATTTGAATTCAAAGACGTATTTGCTTGGTCCTATGACGACATGCCCGGACTAAGTGTGGACTTGGTGGTACACAAATTGCCGACCTACCCTGGTTATCCACCTGTCCAACAAAAGCAAAGGAAATCTAAAACAAGATATGAGTGACAAAATCAAAGAAGAGGTCTCTAAACAACTAAAAGCTGGAGTAATCCGAGTGGTCCAATACACCACCTGGCTGGCCAATGTGGTTCCGGTACCTAAGAAGGACGGAAAGGTCCGAGTATGTGTCGACTACCGAGATTTGAATAAAGCGAGTCCCAAAGATAACTTTCCACTATCAAACATACATATCCTAGTTTACAATTGTGTCAGACATGAGGTACAGTCTTTTGTCGATTGCTATGCTGGATATCACCAGGTGTTGATGGATGAAGAGGATGCAGAAAAGACAGCCTTCACTACACCCTGGGGAACCTACTGTTACCGGGTCATGCCATTTGGTTTGAAGAACGTTGGGACAACTTATATGAGGGCCATGACCACCATATTCCACGACATGATGCATCAGGAGATTGAGGTGTACGTGGATGATGTGATTATTAAATCCAGGACGCAAGGTGACCATGTGCAGCATTAGAGGAAATTCTTCGAACGCCTGCGTAAATATGATCTGAAATTAAACCCAGCCAAGTGTGCTTTTGGAGTTCCATCCAAAAAATTACTGGGGTTTATAGTCAGTCGACGGGGCATCGAGCTGGACCCGATAAAGATAAAATCTATTCGGGATCTCCCACCCCCAAGAACCAAGAAGGAGGTCATGAGTCTGCTAGGTAGGTTGAATTACATCAGCAGGTTCATCGCTTAGTTGACATCCACATGTGAGCCTATATTTAAGATCTTAAAGAAAGATGCAACCATCAAATAGACAGACGAATTCCATGACGCTTTCGACAAGATCAAAGAATATCTGTCGAATCCGCCAGTGCTAGTCCCCCCGGAACCAGGGACACCTTTGTTCTTATACCTGACGGTGTTAGAAAATTCCTTCGGGTGCGTCTCGAGCAGCATGATGCAACCGGGAATAAATAGCAGGCCATATATTACTTGAGCAATAAGTCCACAAGCTACGAAGCCAAGTATACTCTGTTGGAAAGAATTTGCTGCGTTCTAACTTGGGTTGCTCAGAAGCTCCGATATTATTTGTTGGCTTATACCACCTACCTCATCACTAGGCTGGATCCTTTGAAGTACATATTCCAAAAGACAATGCCCACCGGGAGATTAGCAAAATGGCAAATCATGCTCACAAAATTCGACATTGTCTATGTCACCCGCACAACCATGAAAGCTCAAGCCTTGGCTGATCATCTAGTTGAGAATCCGGTTGATGATGAATACCAACCTTTGCACTTATTTTCCGGATGAGGAAGTCAATTCCGTCGAAGTTATCTCAGATGGCACTGACACTTGGAAAATGTTCTTCGATGGAGCAGTCAATGCAAAAGGTATTGGAATAGGGGCAATCTTGATTTCGCCCACAGGACAACACTATCCTGTCACAACCTACCTCCGTTTCTTCTGTACAAACAATACTACTGAATATGAAGCTTATATAATGGGCATGAACATGGCCATTGACATGGATGTAGAAGAATTATTGATCATGGGGGATTCTGATTTGATCATCAAGCAGGCTCAGGGAGAGTGGGAAACTCGAGATGTTAAGCTCCTTTCCTACAGACAACATGTGGAAGATCTTAGCAAACGATCCAAAGCTGCCGAGTTCAGATATATTCCTCGGTGCCACAACGAGTTAGCCAATGCGCTGGTTACCCTAGCTGCAATGCTGCCATATCCGGGTAATGTTCACATTGACCCGTTGGAGATTCAAATCAATGAAAGGCATGGTTATTGCAACACGGTCAAAGTAGAACCCGACATCCAACCATGGTATCATGATATCAAAAGATTCTTGAAAACAAAAGAATATCCAGAGCAAGCCAATGGGGACCAAAAAATAACCATCTGGAGGCTCGCCAGCAGTTTCTTCCTAAGTGGGGAAGTACTGTATAAAAGGACGCCCGATCTGAATCTATTGAGATGTGTAGATGCCAAAGTAGCCGAAAATATTATGAACGAGGTGCATTCGGGACTGTGCGGTCCTCACATGAATGGGTACGTCCTCGCAAAGAAAATCTTGCGGGCTGGGTATTATTGGATGACCATGGAGAAAGAATGTTTCAGCTTTGTCCTGAAATGCCACAAGTGTCAAATACATGGCGACTTAATCCATGCACCACCATCAGAACTGCATCTTATGTCAGCACCCTGGCCGTTTGTTGCCTGGGGAATGGATGTCATCGGGAAAATCGAGCCAAGGGCCTCAAACGGGCACCTTGGTTCCTATCGACTACTTCACAAAATGGGTCGAGGCAGTCACGTTCAAACTTGTCACTAAGAAAGCAGTGGTGGATTTCGTGCATTCTAATATCATCTGTCATTTTGGTATCCAAAAAACCATCATTACCGACAATGCCGCAAATCTGAACAGTAACTTGTTGAAGGAGGTATGTGAACAGTTCCAAATCACACACCGCAACTCCACCCCTTACCGGACCAAAGCCAATGGCGCCGTCGAAGCAGCAAACAAAAACATCAAGAAAATTCTCAGGAAAATGATTCAAACATCCAGGCAATGGCACGAGAAGCTGCCTTTTGCATTGTTAGGATATCGCACGACCGTGCGCACGTCGATTGGGGATACTCCTTACCTATTGGTTTATGGAACTGAAGCCGTAATACCCGCAGAAGTTGAAATTTCTTCCCTTCGTATTATTGTCGAAGCAGAAATTGAGGATGATGAATGGGTCAAAACCCGACTGGAACAATTAACTCTGATAGATGAGAAAAGGATGGCCGCAGTGGCCACAGGAAGTTTTACCAACAAAGAATGGCCCGCTCTTACAACAAGAAAGTGCGACCTAGGAACTTCGAAGTGGGGAAACTTGTCTTAAGATGTATCCTTCTGCACCACGAAGAGGCAAAAGGAAAATTCGCCCCGAATTGGAAAGGTCCATACATCATAAGGAAATTGTTACCAAAAGGAGCGTTATACGTGGGGGACATCGAAGGAAATGACCCCGAAACGGCTGTCAATGCAGATGCGATCAAAATGTACTATGTTTGATCCTCCATATAATATTAAATGTTCTCTGATTGAGATGATGAAGGCTTTCATTCTCACTACCCAAACACCATTAACCCTTTTGCAAACCCTTTGAGCCGGTTACCCTTCTTTGATTACCCTCTTTGGAACCCGAAAGTGTTATTGAAAATAAAAAAGGAAAAAATCAAAACAAAAATAAAATATTTTCCTGAACTATGTTCGACTTGATTCCGAGCCTCTCCCTGGTTGTACCCGAAATAGGCATCGAGAAAACTGAGTATCTCGTGCCCGGCCATTGCGTCTATCATCTGATCGATGTAAGGTGAAGGAAAGAAATCCTTATGGCATGCCTTGTTCAGATATTTCTAATCCACACACATTCTTAGTTTATTTCCGTTCTTAGGTACTACAACTATGTTGCCTAACTAATTCGGGTAGTTAACTTCCCGAATGGATCCTATTTTAAGGAATTTAGATACCTCGTTTTTGATGAATGTGTGCTTGACCTCGGACTGCGCCTCCTTTTTTGTTTAATCGGATGTAACTTTGGGTCCAAACTCTGCTTATGAGTTGTCACCTCCGGCGGGATCCTTGTTATATAAGGATGGGACTAAGCGAAACAATATATGTTAGCTATAACAAATTAAATGAGTTTTTTCCTGAGATCGGGAGTTAACCTTGTGACCATGTATACCTTCTGATTTGGCAAGTGTTCAATCAATATGACTTGCTCCAGCTCCTTGATCGTTGATTTGGTGGCATCGTAATCATCAAGGGAAATGAATGACCTAGGGACTCCGTAATCATTATCCTCGCCTACTCCCCGCTCTTATGATTGGCATCCTCGCCTATTTTATTTATTCCTTCCTAGTCTGCTCTGTGTTCTTTGATGTCAAGACCACTGGCACCGGGATCACTTCATTGATCACAACCATTTGTTTGCAATCGACTTCTCTCCATAGACCGTCTTGACTCCCCCCGGCGTAGGGAACTTTAGTGCCTGGTGCAGTGTTGAGGGTACTGCTCTCATGTTGTGAACCCATGATCTTCCGAATAAGACGTTATTCCTTATGTCCCCCTCGATCACGTAGAATTTTGTTTCTTGAATTGCCCCGACAATATTCACTCGCAAGGTTATTTCTCCTTTAGTAGTTTCGCAAGCCATGTTAAATCCGTTCTACACTCAGACTGCCGGTACTATTTGATCTTGTAACCCCAACTTCTCTATAACCCTCAATATGATGATATTGGCCGAGCTTCCTGGATCAATCAACACACATTTAACTCGATATTTGTCGATAAGCACAAATATTACCAGTGCATCATAATGAGGGTGTACTATCCCTTCGGCATCCTCATCGTTGAAAAGAATGGTTCCCTCTGGGATGTAATATCAGGTGCACTTTTCCCTCGTAATGGATACTTTAGTGCACTTTACCATCGGTCCATATAGGACATCGACCCCACCTATGATTATGTTGATGACGTGTTGAGGTTCTTCTTGTTCGGTCTGTTTGTTGGAGTCCCTATTTCTGAAGTAGTTTTTGGCTCGATCACTCAAAAATTCTCGCAGGTGTTTGTTATTAAATAACCGAGCAATTTCTTCTCTCAATTGTCGGCAGTCCTTGATCTTGTTGCCACGAGTGCCATGATACTTACACATCAGGTTAAGATCTCTCTAGGTAGGATCAGACTGCAATAGTCAAGGCCACATGGTCTCCTTGATGCGCCCAATGGCTGATACGATGCTGGCTGCATCAACATTAAGGTTATACTCTTACAATCTCGAAGCTTCCTTTCCCCCGAGCGGTCTGTCGAAACCATTCTCGATCGCTTCTCCTTTTTTTGCTTGTAGAGTTGCGCCCGGACCCATTTCCCCTTCGATCTGCATCATATGGTTGGTACCGATCTCGGATTGGCATTGATTCATGATTGGCGACTCTCTTAGGCCTGTCGTAGGTTCTGATGGGATAAACGGACCCAGTAGGGGCTCCGAGTTGGTCATTGTCACACCTCCTTTTTCACCACCCCTCGATAAATAAAAAGGTAGTAAGGGTGTTTTTCCAATTAAAGTGACATTATTCGGATTTGGGATTTATTTGTTAATTTCAGAGTCGCCACCCGGATTTTTGACGATGCTCCGGGACACCGTTTTATTTTGAAATCCCAAACAGAGGAAATTTTGACTCTGTTTTAAATCGTCTGCGACAAGAAATCCGAGTAAGGATTTTGTTAACCCAGGAGAAGGTGTTAGGCATTCCCGAGTTCCGTGGTTCTAGCACGGTCGCTTAACTATTAATATTTGGCCTAAATTATCTTATTATTTACATATTTTAGCCTATTGTGCATTTAGCCATTTAATTTTTAACCGCTTTTAGTATTTATGAATATATCTTGAAACAAGTCACGATGGCGTGCACTTGTTTGTTTTTGGAAACATTGTAACCACGCCAGATGAAATGCGCCCACGATTACAATAAGTGATTTTTATTATTGTTTGGAGTTAAAGTCGGGGGCATGAGTTGCCACACCCGAGTGTAGGTTATATATCGTGACCATGCCAGGGGAACCGTACCCATGACCACGATAATTGTTAATAGCGCCTAAAGGAATAGTCCATTTTGATTTATTTTCCTATATTGCTTTGAGATTTGCTGTAAGGTTTTGGCGTATGAGAAAATGCGGTGCATAGAATGTTCCATCTAATTACATAAACTTTTTGTTCAACTTTGTATGGATACAGCATTATGGGAAATAAAAAATGAGATCAATTTTCGGAATGACTTACAAAATCAACACTCACTGACATTATTTTTACATTTACAACCCATTGCAAAGGTAATTAAATTCAGTCGTTATAGTGCTAGCCACTTAATAGTAATAACACATTCTGACTTTAACGTTCTTCTCATTCCATCTTTGCTAGTGTGGTGGATATTAATCCTTTACTAAAACACTTTCCAAAGACCATCACTCGATTCTAACAGATCTAGTGTGTATCAAATTGACATACATTTAAAAAGNATCTCCCTTTCACTTCCTATAAACACAAAAATCCTTCAAAATTCACCCCTATGAAACACTTGCTCAAAACAGTGGCACATTTCAGGAGTAATTTGTCTCAGTTAATACATGACATACACAGATTAAGCACAGTCAATGAATTCATTCACAAAACCGATGAACATGCTAATTTATTATGAACAAGCTAGCCTATTAACTTGAATGACAATCAATTTAGTCTTAGGCTTGATTCATATTCTCATCAACAACAAAAGTAGGAAGGGAAAGGGATGGACCTGAAAATGATCCTTTCAATTAATATAATTTCAGCAATTCTTGGAAAGAAACAAAGGGACAGTTGCGACCGGATCTCAACAAAATGACCAAACTTTGAACAAGGAAAATAGCAGCGGCAGGAAATTACTCCGTGAACTTTGAACCTCGGGCATCAAACAGCGACGGACTGAATGTTTCAGGTGATTTTAGGACGATTTGGGGCTGGTTTGGAACTGATTTTCGGGGTTGTTGTTGTCGCTGTTAGCAGCTGTGTCTGGCAGCATTTTTTGGCTACAAATTTAGGTATTTTGAGGCTGTTTTGATGGTGGATTTTTGGGGGTAAAAGAGTTGGATTTTGCTTGTTTTTGGTGCTATTTTGTGACTGAATTTTGCTGCGTTCTAATGGAGGTTTCAAGGTGCTTAAGGGTGTTTGAGGTAATGGAAAAGATGAAGGTGAGGTGGGGGAGGGTGGCCGATAGGAGGGGGAGGTCTGTGTGTCGATCTTGTTGAAGATGAGAGGGAGATCGAGATCAAGAAGGGGTGGCAGCTCAACTAGGGTTAGAAGAGGGAGGGTCTTGTTTGTTTTAATAGGTGAGGGAAGCGGGTTGGGCAGGCGGGTCGGGTCGGGTAGGCAGGCAGGTTTTGAGTGGATTTGAGGGAATTGGGCCATGAAAATTGGCCCAGTGCGAATTTAGCCTTAAAAGCCTTCTCTTCTTTTATGCTTTTTGTAGAATTAGTCACTTTAGACTCAAATTTAATTTAAATCTATCTCTTGGCTAGCCTATGTATTTATTTTATCTAGTTATGGACTAGTGCAACCTACGAATGCAATTTTGATTTTCAAAAGATGTATTTGATAATGTAACTAAATCCTAAAAATGCAATTTAAACCCAAATGGCACAAAATGAAAAGATGAGATCATTTTTTATGATTTTTTCTGTAATTTTAAAGTATTAAACATGCATGAGATACAACTAAATAAAGAAAGTTCCTAAATTTATTAAAAGTTAATTTTTGATTATTTTTAGGAGTAATTTCCTTGTAGGGCAAAAATTGGGTGTTCACAGCTGCCCCTCTTTCCTCGACAACATGAAGAGTTTTCGGGCAAAGATAAAGTGAGCAACTACAAGCAATTTTTGCCCGTTTGGTACTTCATTTGGAAGCATTTTGAAAAAGTTTGACCGAACCTTGCTTCAGAGGTTGCCTACATATCCTTGGCTATAAAGGAATCAGGTCAGTGTAGTTCTGGAGTTTTGGAGTGATGAGTTGCAGAGTCGAGCGAGCATCCGTCCAAAGCTCCGGTTCGCGGTCCCGTTATTACATTAAAATCAAAAAGGAAAGACTAACTAAGCCTATCAGCTACGAGTTACAAGATTCCTATCTATGAGTCTTCTGAAGCTTGGTCTTGAGTCTTGGCTCGTTCTTCATGCAGACTTTGATCTAAACCTTGATGCTTGCTGGCTGCAGGTTCTAGTTCATTCTTCTACAGCTTTTTCGGATCAAGAATGGACATGCATAGCTTGTGACTTCAATCTGTCTCGAGCAGTCCACATCTTTTCCGCTTTTGTACTTTGGGGTTCAACTCTTTTCTTTTCTTCTTCTCTTTTATTCTGAATTGAGACTTCTTCTTTTGGTCGTCTCGAATCCATTGTAACCTGCGCAAAATCAAAGCAAACGAACGAAATTTTCTGCCCCAGTTTTCACTAGGAAAATTTCGTGAGTTATTGTAATAAAATCTATGTTACTTTATTATTGAAAGCAATGAAAAGCCGGGAATGGTGCACCCGGAGTTATTGTGGACTAGGGAGTGGATACCCTATGCCCAAAGGTAAAATCAACTAGGGATTGGAGACCCTATGTTGGACAAGATCGACAGGTTATGCTATCGTCAAGAAAAAGATCACCAGGTTATGTCGGTGTCTGGGCAGAGGATAAGAGGGCTATGCCGTTGTTAAGAAAAGAGATCACCAGGTTATATTGGTGTCTGGAAAGGTCAACAGGTTATGTTGTTGCCGGGAAAAGGAGATCACTAGGTTATGCCAGTGTCTGGAAATGATCAACGGGTTATGCCGTTGTCAGGAAAAGAGGNGTGTTTGGAGAACAAAAGTTCACCAGGTTATGCTGGTGTCTGGAAATGAGATTCATCGGGTTATTGCCGGCATCAACTAAGGAATGGGCACCTATGTTGGAAAGAAGACTAGGGAGTGGAGACCCTATGTCTAAAAATAAAATCAACTAGGGAATGGAGATCCTATGTTGGAAAATGAGATTACTGAATTGTGTATCTATGCTAAAATGAATCAAAAAGGATTTTTTTTTGTTTTGTTTTTTTTTTCGATTTTTTTTTTTTGTATCTTTGGAGAAAGATTCATCAGACTAAGATTTTTATCCTGGGAGAAAATCCATCAGACTAGGTCATTTGTTTTTTTTTTTTTGTTATCTTAGGAGAAATATTCATTAGACTAAGATTTTGATCCTAGGAGAAAATTCATCAGACTAGGTCATTTGTTTTTTT
>ML432613.1:0-45187 GCA_005239525.1 Nicotiana knightiana
ATTCACCTCTAACTTGCTCGAATCTAATCACAATTAACTTAATATCATTAACTAATTCTAAAGAAACATACTTTATTGAATAATATAATTTTTTCTAAGTTCTCTAAAAAAAAGTGAAAACCCGACCCCGGGCCCGCTTGGTCTAAACTCGGGGTTCGGACTAAATTACGTTTACCCATTTACCCGCGAACCCAAATATGCTATTAGTTTTGAAATCCGNAAGGTCTGCCCATTTTTAATATATTTTCTGCCAGCTATTCTGCCTAGTTTCTCGTTCCAAACGATCCCTAAACACGATTTTTATGTGTCCAGTGGATTCCTTATGAAATTCTAATGAATTTAGACTTTTGAATCACTCAATTTGGCCTTATAATGAAGGAGATATGTAGGTTTTAAGATTTGCAAATAGTGTAGGTTTTTAATACGCCGTCAGGGGCAAATTCGTAATTAACCTGAAAAATCTGGGCAACCTNAAATCGGAGCTCATTTGTTCAATATGATATCATTTATGCTTGGAGAAACGACGTCGAAACATAAGAAAGAACGAGCGCAACACAACCCAAACCTATTTGAAACTCACCCGAGCCCTCGGGGCTCTAAATCAAACATGCACTCAAGTCTAAAAGTATCATACGGACTTTCTCGTGCGATCAAATCATGAAAATAACATGTAAAACAACGAATTAAACCTCAAAACTCATTATTTTCCTCAAGAACACTTATAGTTCATAACTTTTCAACCGGATGTCCGAATCATGTCAAACGATCTCCGTTTTTTACCAAATTTCATAGGCAATACCTAAATATCATAACAAATTTGTACCGGCCTCCGAAACCAAAATACGGGCCCGATACCAATGACTTCAAACATTAATTCTTTTCATTATTTCATAAATATTTCAGCAAAACAATTTCTTTCAAAAATTGATTTATAAGGCTTGGGATCTCGGAATTCATTTCCGGGCATACACCCGGGTCCCAAATTTTACTGCGGACCTTCCGGGATCGTCAGAACACAGATTTGAGTCCGTTTACTCAAAATGTTGACTCAAGTCAACTAAAACCAAATTTTTAATTCTAAAAATTATTATTTCTTATATTTTCACATAAAAGCTTTNGGCTTGGGATCTCGGAATTCATTTTCGGGCATACGCCCGGGTCCCATATTTTACTGCGGACCTTCCGGGATCGTCGGAACACAGATTTGAGTCCGTTTACTCAAAATGTTGACTCAAGTCAACTAAAACCAAATTTTGTAATTCTAAAAATTATTATTTCTTATATTTTAACATAAAAGCATTTCGGTTTCACGCCCGGACTGCGCACACAAATCGAGGTAGTTAAAATTAATCTTTTTATGGCTAATAAGCCTAGAACGAAGTCTAAATTCATAAAATGACCCCTTGGGTCATCACAGAAGTATAGCGTGAGTACATAAATAACATGTACCCAGTAAATATCTAGTCTAACCTGGAAGAAGTAGTGATGAGGGGTCGACATTGATACTTACTACGGGCCAACAATAAAATACAGAAATTCTAAGTAAGCATGGGTTATGTAAATAATAATAATAACTCCATAACAAACAACGAATAAGTAATTTTTTCACAAATAGTAAATTCCAAGTCAATTTCTGTCATTAATGATTATAACCTCTCAAGTCATAAAATAATACCAAATATAATTAGGCTCCGAGTATTATCACACGATTTATGTCGAGGTCGTACGTCCCGATCCAGAATAATGTGTACAATGGCGAAGATCGAGCTGCACGAACTATAGATGCATCTAGTCTACTGCCGAGGCGTTCGGCCCAATCCACAAGAAGAGAGGATGCTTTATGAATATCTAATTGAAAAGCTATTACGAGGCTAATACACAAAAAGCACAATTTCTCTAAACGGTCAAGTAACGCGCCAAAACTCAGGTAAGTGAAATTTGGTCTTTTACAATTTCTTTATCAAGTTCCAATATAATTTAGGCACTTTAATTAACAAGTAGGGTGCAAACAGTACAAGTATTTTATAATTTGGGTCCTAAACTACCAGATATAAGCATGATTAATAGCTACACACGTACTCTCGTCACCTCGTGCGTACGTAGCCCCCACAATTAGAGGCAAATAGTAATTTAAATCACTTATGGGGTAAATTCCCTCTTACAAGATTAGGCAAGAGACTTACCTCGTCTCAAAGTTTACTTTCCGGTCCACAAATTCGTTCTAAAGCCTCAACTCACTGCCGAATAATCCGAAACTGGTCAAATGTTATATAAATTAATCAATGCATGCTCAAAGGTTCATAATTTAACTATTAGAGTAATTACCCAACCCAAATTGGAAGATTCATAACATTAACCCCCGGGCCCACATGCCTGAACTCCAAAATTTTTTGAAAATAAAGATTACTCATAACATCATGAACTCAAATATGTAATTTTCATCTAATTCCATAATCATTTTCGTGGTTAAATCCCATTTGTATCAAAACCTAGAGTTTTCAACTAAACCCATAATTTCACGATTTTGCATGTTAAAATCTACCCATAATCTATGTATTTAGCTTACAGTGGATAGAAATTACTTACCTCAAAGTTATAGATGAAAACCCGTCTCTAAGAGATCCAAAATCGCCGAAGAGATGAAAGAAAATGAACAAAAATATCCTAAGTCTCGTTTTTAAAATGTTTTCTGCCTAGTGGTCCTTATATGCAATCGAAGCCAAGCTTTCGCGATCGCGAAGGCTAAACTGAAGAGCCCAGGGAAAAGGCTCTACACGAACGCGAGAGTACCTATGCGAATGCGGTGCACTGGGCCGCCTACTCCTCGCAAATGTGGGGGCCCAACACACAGCTGCGTAGGGCAACCGGGTTGCCCAGGCCCAGTCTTCTACGAGAACGCGGTCTTCTAAGAGCAAACGCGAAGGCCAAAGGATCAAGTCCTCCACGAACACGCCCCTTAGTTTGTGAATGCGAAGGGAAAAAGTCCCCAGTCTCCAAATCCTTCATCGCGAAAGCGAGGGTCCTTCCGCATTCGCGAAGAAGGAAACCAGAACAGAAAATTTTGGTGTTTTCAACTAAATTCCGGGTGGTCCGAAACACGCCCCGAGCCACTCTGGACCCTGCCCAAATGCACCAACAAGTCCATAAACATAATACAGACCTTCTCGAACTCTCGAAACGCATAAAATAACATCGACACTAAGAATCACACCCCAAAACCAAATTGAATCAAATTATGAACTTCAAGTTTTCAACTTGCTCTGAACGCACCAAATCATACTTAAACTATTCGGAATGACACCAAGTTTTGCGTGCAAGTATTAAATTACCATACAGAACTATTCTCAGGCCTGAAATACCACATTGACCTCGATAACACCAAAACATACTTCAAACCAAATTTAAAGAACTTAAAAACCTTCAATGTGCCAACTTTCAGTATTAAGCGCCGAAACGCTCCCGGGTCATCTAAATCCCAATCTGAACATACGTCCAGGTCCAAAATAATCATACAAACCTATTGGGACCGTCAAATCCTGGTTCTGAGGTCATTTGCTAGAAATGTTGACCCATGTTAGACTTAACATTTGAAAGCAAATATTAAGGAACCAAGTGTTCCAATTTCAACCCGAACCCTTCCAAACCCGAACTGACCATCCCCGTAAGTCATAAAAAGGTAAAAGCACATATGGGGAGTTTTATTTAAGAGAATGGGGTTCTAGAAAGCAAAACGACCGGTCGAGTCATTACATTCTCCACCTCTTAAATAAACATTCGTCCTCGATTGAGTCTAGAATCATACATGGAGTGCCGAATAAGTGTGGATATTTGCTCTGCATGTCCTCCTCGACTGGTTGACCCCTATACTGAACTTTTACCGCAGAAATCTTCTTAGACCTCAATTGGAAAACCTGTCTTTCAACAATGGCAATTGGCTCCTCCTCATGACCCAAGCTCTCATCTAGCTGAATTATGTTGTAATCTAACACATGCGACGTGTCGGCATGATACTTCCGGAGCATAGACACGTAGAAGACCGGATGAACTCCCAATAGACTGAGAGGCAAAACAAGCTCATCTGCAACCTCCCCAACTCGTCTTAATACCTCAAATGGACCTATAAACCTTGGGCTAAACTTACCCTTCTTCTCGAACCTCATGATTCCCTTCATCGGTAGGATCTTCAAGAGAACCTTCTTGCCTACTATAAATGATAAATCACGTTCCTTCTGATCCGCGTAACTCTTCTGTTTGGACTGTGTCGTGCAAAGTCGCTCCTGAATCAACTTTACCTTTTCCAAGGCATCATTTACCAAATCAGTATCATATAACTTAGCCTCACCAGGCTCAATCCATCTGATGGGCGAACGACATCGCCAACCATATAAAGCCTCAAATGGAGACATCTCGATGCTAGACTGATAACTGTTGTTGTATGCAAATTCAGCCAAAGGCAAGAATCGGTACCACTGCCCTCCGAAGTCAATCACACATCCTCTGAGCCTATCCTCCAAGATCTGAATTATCCGCTCCGACTGCCCCGTCGGTCTACGGGTGAAAAGCTGGGCTAAGCTCTACCCGGGTCCCCAACTCACTTTGCACTACCCTTTCAGAAATGCGAAGTAAACTGAGGGCCTCTATCCGAAATGATGGAAATAGGAACTCCATGCAACCGAACAATCTCCCGAATATAAATATGAGCCAATCTCTCTGAAAAGTACGTGGTCACAACCGTAATGAAGTGTGCTGACTTGGTCAACCTGTCGACAATGATCCAAAATGTATCAAACTTCCACAAGGTTCGCGTCAACCCAACTACAAAATCCATAGTAATGTGCTCTCATTTCCACTCAGGTATAACCATCTGCTGGAGTAGGCCACCTAGCCTCTGATGCTCATAATTAACCTTTTGACATTTTAGGCACCTCTATACATACTCTACTATGTCCTTCATTCGCAGCCATCGATAATGTTGCCTCGGGTCGCGATACATCTTCGTAGCACCTGGATGAATAGAATATCGTGAACTGTGTGCCTCCTCTAAAATCTTTTCCCTCAATCCGTCAACATTAGCGACACATAAACGACCATGGAGTCGTAGAAAACGATTCCCCAGTGATAGTAACCTCCTTGTAACCACCATGTAGTATCGTCTCTCTGATAACTAATAAGTGCAGATCATCAAAAGGACAAGCCTTGATCTGCTCGAATAGTGAAGACTGGGCGACGATGCATGCAAGTACTCAGTTGGGCTTTGAAATATCCAACCTCACAAGTATGTTAGCCAAGGACTGAATGTCCAAAGCTAATAGCCTCTCCTCTACCGAAATGGAAGCCAAACTACCTATACTCTCCGCCTTCCTGCTTAAGGCATCCACAACTACATTCGCCTTGCCCGGATGATAAAGGATGGTAATATCATAATACTTTAGTAACTCAAGCCACCTGCATTGCCTCAAATTGAGATCCCTCTACTTGAACAAATGCTGCAAGCTACTATGATCGGTGTAAACCTCACATGACACCCTATAAAGATAATGCTTCCAGATATTAAGAGCATGAACAATCGCGACAAACTCCAAATCATGTACAGGGTAATTCTTCTCATTGGGATTCAGCTGACGTGAAGCATATGAAATAACACGCTCCTCCTGCATCAATACACAACCCAAGCCAATGTGTAAAGCGTCGCAATACATAGTATACATTCCTAAACCGAAGGCAACACTAAAACAAATGTTGAAGTCAATGCGGTATTGAGATTCTGAAAGCTCCCTCACAATCATCGGACCATCGGAAAGGAACACCCTTGCGGTTCAATCTAGTAAAAGGTGCTCCAATAGATGAGAAGCCCCCACAAATCGGCGAGAATTAACATGCTAACCCCAAGAAGCTCCTGATCTCAGTCGCCGTGGTAGGACGAGGCCAACTCTGAACTGCATCGATCTTCTTGGGATATACCTTAATACCCTCGCCTAATACAACATGCCCCAAGAATGCCACAAAATCTAACCAGAACTCACACTTGGAGAATTTAGCATATAGCTTCTGTTCCCGCAAGATCCGAAGCACCACTCTCAAATGCTGCTCGTGCTCCTCCATGGTACACGAGTTGATCAGAATGTCATCAATGAAGACAATGACAAACAAATCAATATATGGCCTGAACACCCGGTTCATTAAATCCATAAATTCCTCCAAGGCATTAATCAAACCGAAGTACATCACTAGAAACTCATAATGGCCATATCTAGTCTGAAAATCCATCTTCGGAACATCCAAACCCCGAATCTTCAACTGATGGTACCCCGATCTCAAGTCGATCTTAGAGAACACCCTGGAACCCTGCAACTAGTCAAACAAATCATCAATATGCAGCAATGTGTACTTGTTCTTAATGGTAACTTTGTTCAACTGGTGGTAATCAATGTATATCCGCATAATCCCATCCTTCTTGTTTACGAAGAACACCGATGCACCCCAAGGCGACACTCGGTCTGATGAACCCCTTTACTAGTAACTCCTCAAGATGTTTCAACTCCTTTAACTCTTTCAGAGCCATGTGATACGGTGGAATAGAGATAAGATGGGTACACTGAGCCAAATCGATATCACGAATCTGGCAACATGCCTGGAAGATCATAAGGAAACACATCGAAAAACTCCCAGACCACGGGCACTAAATCAATCGCCAGCGTCTTGTAGTATTATCTTGAACATAAGCTAGATAAGCTAAACAACCCTTCTCGACGATTTTTCAAGCCTTCATAGAAGAGATAACTCGACTAGATGCACTAACAGATGAACTCTTCCACTCCAATCTAGGCAACTATGGCATCGCAAGGTAACAGTCTTGGAATAGAAATCAAGGATGGCATGATATGGAGACAACAATCCATGCCCAGGAAGATCTCAAAGTCGGTCATATCGAGCAACAAAAGACTTGCTCTAGTCTCATAACAAAAGAAAGTAATAATGCATGACCAGTAGATCAGATCCACAATAACCGAATCATCCACATGGAGTGGACACATAAACAGGAGTACCCAAGGACTTACGAGGAACACCCAGGAAATGAGCAAACAGAGACGAAACATATGAATATATAAACCCTAGGCCAAATATATCGAAGCGTCCCTACTGCAGATAGAAATAATAATTATGATCACGGTATCTGAGGCCACTTCATCTGGTCTGGACGGAAAAGCATAGAACATAGATGGAGCGCCACCTGACTAGTCTCCACCTCTAGGACGGCCCCTACCCATATGCCCTCCGTCTTTTGGCGGCCAGCCGGCTGGTGTGGCAGCTGGTGTTGTAATCATAGGTTGTTGACCCTACTGCACTGCCTTGCCCGGAAGCCTGGGGCAGAACCTCTTCATATTACCAAGATCCCCGCACTTAAAACTACCTCTTGGTATGGCGGACTAGTGATCTGAAGTCTGACCCTTATGCCCTGAATACTCATTGAATGAACCCCGAATAACTGGTGGACGATAGGAACATTCTGCATGGCACTAAAATTTGGCCGCACTAGAGTGGCCCGAGGAGGCAGCACTACTGGATATGTGAGCCTGCTAGACTGACCCTCACAAACTGATCTCTGCCCCCAGCTGGGGCACAACTGAGTCCTCCAAAAGATCGAAACCTCTTATCCCTCGTCACATGCTCTCGGCTTCGCTGACGAACACCCTCGATCCTTCGAGCTATCTCTACAACAAGCTCGTACGAAGTCCCTATCTCAACTTCTCGGGCCATAGTTTCCTGGATACCAGAGTGTAAACCTACAACAAACCTCTGCACTCTCCATGCATCGGTTGGAACTATCGAAAGTGCATTGCAAGACAACTCAGAGAATCTCGCCTCATAGTCTGACCCTGCTAGAGTTGCTCGAACTGAAACCGCAACTCTTCCCGCTAAGAGGGTGGAATATACCTGCCCAGGAAGAGGCAGCTAAACTGGTCCCAAGTCATGGGAGGAGAACCTGATGGCCTGCCGAGAAGATAAGACTGCCACCATCTACGGGCCCTGCCCTCCAGCTGAAAGGTGGTAAAGTCCACCCCGTGGGACTCCAATATCCTCATGTTGTGCAGTCTGTCCCTACACCGATCAATTAAATCCTGGGGGTCCTCATGTCGCTCACCTCCAAATACAAGAGCATGAAGCCTGGTCCATCTATCTAATAGCTTCTACGGCACATCGGTCACAGCTGGCCTGGGCTCAGGTATAGCTGTTGTAACTGGCTGAATTCTGTCTACGGGTAGTGCGCTCGAAGTCTGATATACGGCAAATGCATGCCCTGGAGCCTGAGCGGTAGGGGTCTGTGCTTCCCTTCACGCCTGAGATGTGGTTGGGTCCGCTGGAAATAAACTAGCTCGAGTCATGGAATCCATGAACTGCAACATATGGCCCATGACCTCCTGGAATCGTATCGCGGACATAAAATTTGCTGGAGCTGTCTCTACTGCAAGCAACTCGCCCTGCTCCTCAATAATAGGAACCTCTACTGGATCCACTGGTGTTATAACTGGAGCAACTCTAGGATGCCCTCATCCTCTACCATGAGCTGGAGCCCCCCCTCGACCTCTGCCTCGGCCTCTAGCAACAACGAGAGCAACTTCTCCATGGTCGGGTACATCTGGATCACACGTTCTGACCATCTGTGAGGGAATAAAAGAAAGATACTTAGCATTACATCAACTACACAATAGAAAATGTAGAAAGAGTAGTTTCCTAACACCATATAGCCTTTTGAAGATAAGTATGGACGTCTCCGCACCGATCACCAAGACTCTATTAGGCCTGCTCATAACTTGTGAGACCTACGTGAACCTAGTGCTCTGATACCATGTTGTTACGACCCGATTTATCCTATAGGCCGTGATGGCGCCCAACATTGCCGCTAGGAAAGCCAACAATGAATTAATCATGAAATTGCTCTTTTTAATAAATTTCCAAGTAGTTGAATTCCATTTATCAAGAAAATAAAGAGTAGAGAGTTTAATAAAAATAAAACGAAGGCTAATGAGTGAGCAAATACAGTTAAATAAATACTCAAAACCATAAAGTCTACTAGTAAGTGTTCCAAGACCTAGTGTCACAAGTGTATGAGCAACTAGTAGAATATACAAAACTCTAACTAGTGAAAATGAGAGACTAAAGGTGCTGCACAACGAATCAGGAAGCAGATCATCACTAGGCCACGGGGTAACAGGGATGCGCGCCAATATGACCGCTAGATGCACCTGCCTCAGATCCTGCACGGTTAGTGCATAAATGTAGTGTGAGTACGTAAACAACATGTATCAAGCAAGTATCTAGGCTAACCTCGAAGAAGTAGTGATGAGGGGTCGACATCTACACTTACTACGGGCCAACAATAAAATACAGAAATTATAAATAAGCATAGGTTATGTAAATAATAATAATAATAACTCCATAACAAACAGAGAATAAGTAATTCTTTCACTAACAGTAAATTCCGAGTCAGTTTCTATCATTAATAATTATAACCTCTCAAGCGATAAATAATATCAAGTATAATTAGGCTCCGAGTATTATCACGCACGATTTATGCCGAGGTCATACGGAACGATCCAGAATAATGTGTACACTGCCGAGGGTCGAGCGGTACGAACCATAGATGTGTCTATTCTATGACTGAGGCGTTTGGCCTGCTCCACAAGAAGAGAGGATACTTTATGAACATCCAATTGAAAAGCTATTACGAGGCTAATACACAACGAATCACATTTTTTATTAAGGTCAAGTAACCCGCCAAAACTCAGGTAAGTAAAATTCGGTCTTTTATAATTCTTTATCAAGTTCCAATATAATTAGCCATTTTAATTAACAAGTATGGTGACATTACAAGTATTTCATGATTTGAGTCCTAAACTACCCAAACATAAGCATAATTAATAGCTACGCATGGATTCTCGTCACCTCTTACAAGGTTAGGTAAGAGACTTACCTCGTCTCAAAATTTACTTTCCGGCCCTCATATTCATTCTAAAGCCTCAACTCTATGCCGAACAATCCGAAACTAGTCAAATGTTATATAAATTAATCAATACATTCTCAAAGGTTCATAATTTAACTAGTAGAGTAATTACCCAACCTAAATCAAAAGATTCCTAAAATTCACCCTCGTGCCCACGTGCCTGGATTTCGAAAATAAATGTTACCCATAACCTCACAAACTCAAATATATAATTTTCACCCAATTCCGTAATCATTTTCATTGTAAAATCCCATTTTTATCAAAACCTAGGTTTTTCAACTAAACCCATACTTTCCACAATTTTTCATGTTAAAATCTACCCATAACCTATGCATTTAACTTACATTGAATAGAAATTACTTAGCTCAAAGTGCTAGGTGAAAACCCCTCTCGAAGAGCTTCAACATCTCCCAAGAGATGAAAAGAAAAGAGCCTAAATAGCCTAAGTCCCATTTTTAAAAATGTTTCTGCCTAGTGGTCCTTATACGCGATCACGGCCAAGCTCTTGCGATTGCGAGGGCTCAACTGAAGAGACCAGGGAAAAGGCTCTATGCAAATGAGAGAGTACCCGTGTGCACTAGGTCGCTTCCTCCTCGCGAATGTGGGGACCAACACACGAACGCTTAGGGAAACTGGGTTGCCCAGGATTTTTCGTGAACGCGGCCTGCCAAAAGCGAACGTGAAGGCCAAAAGCTCCAGGCCTCCGCGAACGTGGCCCTTAATTTGCGAAAGCGAAGGAAAAAAGCACCCAGTCCCCAATTCCTTCATTGCGAACGCGGGGGTTCTTCCGCGTTCACGAAGAAGGAAACTAGAATAGAAATTCTTGTGTTTTCAACTTAACTTCGGGTGGTCTGAAACACACCCGAACCACTCGGGACCCGCACAAATGCACCAACAAGTCCATAAACATGATACAAACTTGCTCGAACTCTTGAAATGCGTAAAAAAACATCGACACTAAGAATCAAACCCCAAATGGATCTCGATAACACCAAAACCTACTTCAAACCAAATTTAAATAACTTTAAAACCTTCAATGTGCGAACGTTCAGTATTAAGCGCCGAAACGCTGCCAGGTCGTCCAAAACCCGATCCGAACATACGCTTAAGTACAAAATCATCATACAAATATATTGGGACCGTCTGTCACGACCCAAAAACCTAACCTGTCGTGATGGTGCCTATCGTAGAACTAGACAAGCCTAAATTCAACATTTGTTCCAACACAATAAAACACCTTTTGAAATAACAACAGAAAGATTTAACATTTAAATAAAAGCCTTTTTGATGACAAGGTTTATCCAAAATGCGA
Source organism: Nicotiana knightiana (assembly GCA_005239525.1). Taxonomy (NCBI): domain Eukaryota; kingdom Viridiplantae; phylum Streptophyta; class Magnoliopsida; order Solanales; family Solanaceae; genus Nicotiana; species Nicotiana knightiana. The sequence goes on from ML432613.1 coordinate 11,316, forward strand.
TACAACCGTCCCGAAAATTGGGGCGTCACTAAGTACATGAGAGTTTAATAACCAAAACATAGTCCACAACAGTATCTAGAGAAATAAACTCAAAAATGCAGATAAACTAAGGAAGGGAAATCAAGGTCCACGAACTTTGTGCAACTACCTCGATATTCCCTGACTCCAATGCCGAAATCAGCATCTGCCACCGTGACCAGAAATGCCTGAATCTGCACACAAGGTGAAGGGAGTAACGTGAGTACACCAACTTAGTAATTAACAAGTCCAAACTATGGACTGAAGATAGTGACGAACTCAACCGGTGCAAATAACATGAAATAAATGTGAAGAAACGTAAACATGCTCTTAAGACAATTTAGGCAATTCATAACTGGAAATAAAGAAGTTCTGTACAGTGTAATGAAAATAACTCTACTATCTCTACATGCCAATACATATACTGTAAATGATGCACCATGATATCAGCCTTAAATGCCCTTACTCTCGATATCTCAACCACTCGGTACTGTATATGGCTCATACGACCTAGGGAAAATCCATCCCGAAATATATATACAACGCTGACCATAGATCATCCAGTACCAAGGAATAAGGGCAATCCAGCCCAGTGGAGAAGATCCATCTCCAGGTAACAAGTACTTCAGATAAGATCCATGTCTGGGGAAGATCCATCCCTCAATCATATCAACCGCGCTCACTGGGGGTGTGTTAAAGACTCCGGAGGGGATCCTACAACCCAAGCGCTATCATAATCATCACTATAACCGCTGTGGCGTGGAACCTGATCCCATAACCGTCTCTCATACTCAGGCTCTCGGCCTCACTCAGTAATCAATCTCTCTAGTCTCACCCACAGTCTCACAATGTCATGAAAACAAACCCGGAACAATGATATGATGAATCAATAAATAACTGAGACTGATATATGATATGAAAAAGCATGAACATGACTGAGTACGGAATATAAATGAAAATAGTGAGATGACAGCAAGAAACGATCACTAAGGGTCCGAACAATACCGCCATAAAGCCTAAACATGATATCTAGCATGATTTACTGCTCAATTACTTTATCATATGATGAAAACATGGATATCAACAGGATAGAGTCACTAAACGGTGCCATGGAATCACCCAGATCACAATTCTCACGGTGCACGCCCGCACGCCCGTTTGGAAGCGTTACTTACCTCAAACCAAGCAAAATTCTACTCCACAATGCCTTTGCCTCTCAAATCGGCCTCCAAATGTCCCGAATCTTGCCACAAGCAATACAATACGATCAATATAGGCTAAAGGAATCAATTCCACAAGAAAAATACCAAATTGTAGCCAAAATCCAAAATTAACTCAACCCGGCCACCGGCCCCCAACCCACATCCCGAAATCCGAAAAAAGTCACAAAACCCGAAAGCCCATTCTCTCACGAGTCTAACCATACCAAATCTATTCAAATCCGATAACAACAACCCATTCAAAACCTCAAAATTCCATCTCAAGAACACTTCCTCTTTTCCCCCAATTTTTCACTCCAAATCAATACTTAGATGATAAAATTAAAGATAAAATCATGTGATTTAACAAAAACCAAGTGAGAAACACTTACCCCAATCAACACTAAAAAAACCCTTCAAGAAACACCTATATCCGTGATCTCTAGCTCAAAATATGAAAAATGAGCTCAAACTCTCGATTTTGAATTTAACACGGTCTGCCCAGATTTTCTTATTCGCGAACGCGACCGACATCTTGTGTTCACGTAGACTAAATCAGATGCCTCTCCGCTTTACTCTTCGTGAACGCGAAAACTGCTTCACGAACGCGATGCTTTACCATCTCAAACCTTCACGAACGCGACCTTTACCTCGCGAACGCGTAAACCAAGGACCTGGGGCCCCTAACTATCTCACTCCTCTTTGCGAATGCGGCACCGCTCATGCATTCGCGACGCACACACTGCCCTACCCTTCACGTTCATGTCCTCTCCTTCGCAAATGCGTAGAAAAAAACTTCACTATCTCAGAAACACTCTTCGCGAACGCGAGGCCCCTCTTGCGAACGCGTAAGTGGAAACCAGAAACAAAGATACAATAGCAGATTAGCTATCTCACCAAGGCCAAAAATGATCCGTTAACCACCCAAAACTCACCCGAGGCCCTCGGGACCTCAACCAAACATACCAACACGTTCCATAACATCATACAAACTTAGTCAAATCTGCAAATCACCTCCAACAACATCAAAAACACGAATTACACTCGGATTCAAGCCTAATGAACTTTGAAATTCCTAAATTTTACAAACGACGCCGAAACCTATCAAACCACGTCCGAATGACCTCAAATTTTGCACACAAGTCACAACTGACACCACGAACCTACTCCAACTTGCAGAAATCCAATCCGATCCCGATATCAAAATTTGCACCGCCGACCAAAATCGCCATAATTTCTAACTTTCGCCAATTCAGCCTAATTCCACTACGGACATCCAAATCACATTCCGGATGCGCTCCTAAGTCCAAAATCACCTAACAGAGCTAACAGAACCATCAAAATTCAAATTCTAGGTCATTTACACACAAGTCAACATCCGATTGACTTTTCTAACTTAAGCTTTCAATTAAGAGACTATGTGTCTGAATTCACTCCGAAACCATTCCGGACCCGAACCAACCAACCCGATAAGATATAATACAACTGTAAAGAACAAAACAAGCAGAAATGGGGGAAATGAGGCTATAACTCCTGAAACGACCGGCCGTGTCGTTACATCCTACCCCTCATCCTCGAACGAGTCTGGAAACATACTTGGAGTCTCAAATAGGTGTGGGTATCTGCTCCGTATCTCCCGCTCGGTCTCCCAGGTGGCCTCCTCCACCGGCTAGCCTCTCCACACACCTTCATTGAAGCTATATCCTTTGACCTCAAATTCCGAATCTGCCACTCCAAAATGGCCACCGGCTCCACATCATAAGTCATACCACTATCCAACTGAACCGTGCTGAAATCCAAAACATGGGACGGATCGCCAATATACTTCCGGAGCATGGAAACATGAAATACTGGATGCAAACTCGACAAGCTAGGTGGCAAGGCAAGCTTGTAAGACACATCCTCTATTCTCTGAATCACCTCAAAAGTCCCAATGAACCGGGGGCTCAACTTGCCCCTATTTCCAAAGCTCATAACACCCTTCATGGATGATACCTTCAGCAAAACCTTCTCCCTGGCCATGAAAGAAACATCACTGACCTTCCTATCCGCATCGCTTTTTAGCCTAGACTGCGTCGTGCGAAGCCGCTCCTGAATCAATTCACCTTGTCTCATGCATCTTGGACCAAGTCTGTACCCAAGAGCCTAGCCTCGCCTGGCTCAAACCATGCCACTTGAGACCTACACCCCCTCCCATATAAAGCCTCGTACGGAGCCATCTGAATGCTTGACTGATAACTGTTGTTATATGCAAACTTTGTGAGCGGTAGAAACTGGTCTTATGAACCCCCAAAATTAATGACACAAACGCGTAACATGTCCTCTAATATTTGGATAGTGCGCACGGACTGTCCGCCCATCTGAGGGGGAAAGGCTGTGCTCAAATCATCTTGAGTACCTAACTCTCGCTGCACGACCCTCCAAAATTGCGATGTAAACTGGGTGACTCTATCTGAAATGATGGGAACTGGGACACCATGAAGGCGAACAATCTCTCAGATGTAAATCTCAGCCAACCGTTCTGAAGAGTAAGTAGTACCAACTGGAATGAAGTGCACAGACTTGGTCAGCCGATCCATAATCACCGAAATAACATTGAACTTCCTCGAATTCAGTGTGAGACCAACTACGAAATCCATGGTGATCCGGTCCCACTTCCACTCTAGGATCTCTAACCTCTGAAGCAAGCCACCCGGTCTCTAATGCTCATACTTGACCTGCTGACAATTGAGACACCGAGCTAAAAACCCAACTATATCCTTCTTCATCCGCCTCCACCAACAGTGGTGTCTCAAATCTTGTTACATCTTCGCGGCACCCGGATGTATGGAATACCGCAAGCTGTAGGACTCATTAAGAATCAACTCCCGAAGCCCATCCACATTGGGCACACATATTCAGCCTGCATCCTCAACACGCCATCATCGCCAATAGTCATATCTCTAGCATCACCTCGTCGAACCTTGTCCTAAAGGACGAGCGGATGGGGGTCATTATACAGATGCTCCCTAATACGGTCATAGAGGGAAGACCGGGAGACCACGCAAGCCAATACCCGACTCAGCTCCGAAATGTGCAATCTGACAAGATGGCTTGCTAAAGCCTGAACATCCAATGCAAGTGGTCTCTTTGCTGCTGGAAGATACGCTAAACTTCCGAAACTCTCTACCCAGCGACTCAAGGCATCGACCACCACATTGGCCTTCCCGGGATGGTACAAAATAGTGATATCATAGTCCTTAAGAATCTCCAACCACCTCCACTGACTCAAGTTAAGATCCTTCTGCTTGAACAGATGCTGCAAACTATGGTGATTAGTATAGATCTCACAATGAACCCCGTACAAATAGTGCCGCTAATTCTTTAAGGCGTGAACAATAGCTGCTAACTCAAGATCATGGACATGATAGTTCTTCTCATTAGTCTTCAACTGACACGAAGAATAGAAAATTATCCTAACCTCCTACATTAAAACACATCCAATACCTTTCCGCGAGGCATCACAATACACGATATAAGAACCTGAAGCTGATGGCAGAACTAGAACTAGAGCCATTGTCAAAGAAGTATTGAGCTTTTGAAAGCTCTCCTCGCACTCATCCGACCACTTGAATGGAGGATCCTTTTGGGTCAATTTGGTCAAGGGAGATGCAATAGATGAAAAACCCTCCACAAAACAACGGTAATAGCCCGCCAAACAAAGAAAGATCTTAACCTCCGTGGCTGAGGACGGTCTAGGCCAACTCTACACCGCCTCTATCTTCTTCGGATCCCCCTGAATACCCTCACTGGACACCATGTTCCCCAAGGACGCCACTATACCAAGCAAAAACTCACACTTGGAAAATTTGCATAAAGATTCTCCTCCCTCAATCTCTGTTACACAATCCTCAGATGCTGAGCATGCTTTTCATGGCTACGAGAGTAACACCAGGATGTCATCAATGAATACAATAAGAATGAGTCCAAATAAGGCTGGAATACACTGTCATCAAATGCATGAACATTATTTGGGCATTGGTCAGCCCAAATGACATCCCAAGGAACTCATAATGGCCATATCGAGTCCTAAAAGTTGTCTTAGGAATATCCGAATCCAGAATCTTCAGTTGGTGTACCCTAACCTCAAATCAATCTTGGAGAGCACTCTCGCTCACTAGAGCTGGTCAAATAGATCATCAATACGAGGTAAAGTATACTTGTTCTTGACTGTGACCTTGTTCAACTACTTGTAATCAATGCACATCCTCATGGAACCATCCTTCTTCTTCACAAATAGAACCGGTGCACCTCAAGGTGACACACTAGGCCGAATAAACCCCTTATCAAAGAATTCCTGAATTTGTTCTTTCAACTCCACCGGTTCCATACGATACGGTGGAATAGAAATGGGCTGAGTGCCGACACCAAATCAATACCAAAATCAATATCTCTGTCAGGTGGCATGCCCTGCAGGTTTGCAAGAAACACATCCAGAATGTCACGCACCACAGGAACAAAATCAATGGCAGGAGTCTCTGCACTAACATCTCTCACAAAAGCCAAGTAGGATAGACAGCCCTTCTCAACCATCCGCTGAGCCTTCAAGTATGAAATCACTTTACTGGGTACATAGTCTATGAGACCACTCCACTCAACCCTCCGCAACCCCGGCATCGACAATGTCACGGTCTTGGCGTGGCAATCTAGAACCACATTACATGGAGATAACCAATCCATGCCTAATATCACATCAAAATCGACCATACTGAGTAGAAAAAAAATCCACTCTAGTCTCCAAACTCCCAATAGTCACCACACATGACCGACATACACGGTCCACAATAATAGTATCATCCACAAGAGTAGATACATGAATAGATGAAACTAAAGGCTCACGGGGCATATCCAAATAATGAGTGAAATACGAGGAAACATATGAATAAGTGGAACCAGGGTAAAATAATATCGAGGCATTTCGGCGGCAAACTGAGAGAATACCTGTAATCACAACATCTGAAGCAATGTCATCTGGTCTGGCAGGGAGGGCATAGAAAAGGGCCAGGCCACCCCCTGATCTGCCTCCCCCTCTCGGGCGGCCCTAGATGACTGAGCTCCACCCTTAGCTAGCTAGGCGGGTGGTGGAGGAACTGGTGCTGAAGTCGCAGGATGACTCCTCTACTGAGATGAACCTCCTGAAAGGCGGGGATAATACCTCTTAATATGACCCAAATCTCCACACTCAAAGAAACCTCTCCCTACAATGGCAGTGGGGACTAAAGGGAACCCCGAGCAATAGAATAATCGCTAGAAGGTCCTGACACAGATGAACCCGAGCTAATGGTGCATGAGACGAACTTTGAGATGATAGTGCACCAAATGATGTCTGGCCTTGCTCATAACCGTGGGACCCATGACCGGATGATGCACCCCGGTGCACTGGGCGAGCCGTCTGAGCATGCCTGAAAGGACGACCTCTACCGTGCTGGAATTGACCCCCAGAAGGAGCACCACTAAATCCACCCTGTCCATAAGGCCTTTTGGCCTCCCTCTCAACCCGCTCCTGACTGCGAACCATCTCAATCTGCCGAGAAATGTCGACAACCCTATCAAAAGTAGCACCACACACACTCTCTAGTCATAAGAAATCGTAGCTGATAAATGAGGCCATCTATAAACCTCCTGATCTTCTCCCTTTCTGTGGGAACCAACCAGATAGCATGACGGGCCAACGAAGAGAATAGCATCTCATACTGCATCACAGACATATCACCCTGACGAAGCTGATCAAACTGTCTGTGCATCTCCTCTCTATGGGACTGAGGCACGAACTTCTCTAGAAAGATAACTGAGAACTGCTGCCAAGTACGGGGTGCTGCTCCGACCGGCCTATGCCTCTCGTAAAACTCCCACAAACTGAATACATCCCCAGAGAACTGAAAATTAGTGAACGAGACCCCACTGGTCTCCAGAATACCCGCTATATGGAGTATCCTCTAACACTTATCCAAGAAACCCTGTACATCCTCTCCCTCTGTTCCGCTGAAAGATGGAGGCTGGAGTCTCCCAAACCTCTCCAATCTATGCTGCTCATTCTCAGGCATAAGAGGAACCACATAGTCCTGTGCAGTTGCAACCAGTTGGGCTGGTGGTGACCCCGATGTCTGGAGTCCCTGTACAACCTGCTCAGGTGTGCGGGCGATGGGAGTCTGAGTGCCTCCCCCATCCTGAGAAGTGGCTGCGACCTTCGAAACAGAGACGACCTGAGCAAGTCCAGTACTAACTGTTAGAATATGAGCTAAGGCATCCTGAAGGCTAGGAATCACGATGGGCACAAGTGGTGCCTGAGCTGGTGCCACTGGTGCATCCGCAACTGGTATCTGGTCCTGACCTAGGGCAACTGGTGGATCTGCGGGTACTGCCCCAGATTCGCACGACAAGAATTCAATAATGAGGAATTATTCCTAAAGGTCCGCAACCTCTCGAAGATAAGTACAGACATCTCCGTACCAATCCGCAAGACCCTACTCAACCCGCTCATGACTCGTGAGACCTATGTAACCTAGATTCTGATACCAACTTGTCACGACCCAAAAACCTAATTTTTCATGATGGAGCCTATCGTAGAACCAGGAAAGCCTAAATTTTCAACATTTTTTCCAACACAATAAAACACCTTTTGAAATAACAACAAAAAGATTTAACATTTAAATAAAAGCCTTTTTGAAAATAGGGTTTATCCAAAATATGATACAACCGTCCCAAAAATCGAGGCGTCAGTGAGTACATGAGCGTCTAATAACCGGAACTTAGTCCACAATAGTATCTACAGAAATAAACTAAAAAATGCAGATAAACTAAGGAAGGGAAATCAAGGTTTGCGAACGTCGTGCAGCTATCTTGATAGTCCCCAACTCTAATGCTGAAATCAGTACCTGCTGCCATGACCAGAAATGCCTGAATCTGCACACAAGGTGCAGGGAGTAACGTGAGTACGCCAACTTAGTAAGTAACAAGTCCAAACTATGGACTGAAGACAGTGACGAACTCAACCGGTGCAAATAACATGAAATAAATGTGCAGAAACGTAAACATGCTCTTAAGACAATTTAGGCAATTCATAACCAGCAATAAAGCAGTTTAGTACAGTGTAATGAAAACAACTCTACTATCGCTACATGCCAATACATATACAATTTAAATGATGCACCATGGTATCAGCCTCAAATTCCCTCACTCTAGATATCACAACCACTCGGTACTGTATATGGCTCATACGACCCAGGGAAGATCCATTCTGGAATATATATATACAACGCTAACCATAGGTCACCCAGTACCGAGAAATAAGGGCAATCCAGCCCTGTGGAGAAGATCCATCTCCAGGTAACAAGTACTTCGGACAAGATCCATGTCCAGGGAAGATCCATTCTGGAATATATATATACAACGCTAACCATAGGTCACCCAGTACCGAGAAATAAGGGCAATCCAGCCCTGTGGAGAAGATCCATCTCCAGGTAACAAGTACTTCGGACAAGATCCATGTCCAGGGAAGATCCATCCCTCAATCATATCAACCGCGCTCATTGGGGGTGTGTTACAGACTTTGGAGGGGCTCCTACACCCTAAGCGCTATCATAATCATCAATATAACCACTGCGGTGTGCAACCCGATCCTATAACTGTCACTCATACTTAGGCTCTCGTCCTCACTCAGTCATCAATCTCTCTAGTCTCACCACGGGCTCACAATGTCATGAAAACAAACTGGAACAATGATACGATGAATCAATAAATAACTGAGATTGAGATATGATATAAAAATGCATGAACATGACTGAGTACGGAATATAAATGAAAATATTTAGATGACAACAAGAAACGACCACTAAGGGTCCCAACAATACCGACATAAATCCTAAACATGATATCTAGCATGATTTATATCTCACTTACTTTCTCACATGATGAAAACATGGATATCAACATGATAGAGTCACTAAACGGTGCCATGGAATCACCTAGGTCACAATTCTCATGCCGAAAGCCCATTCACTCACTACTCTAACCATACCAAATTGACTCAAATCCGATAACAAAATCTCATTCAAAACCTCAAAATTCCATCTCAAGAACACATGCTCTTTTCCCCCAATTTTTCACCCCAAATCACAATTTAGATGATAAAATTAAAGATAAAATCATGGATTTAACGAAAACCAAGGGAGAAACACTTACCCCAATCAACTCTGCGAAAATCCCTTCAAGAATAGCCCAAATACGTGATTTCTAGCTCAAAATATGAAAAATGAGCTCAAACCCTCGATTTTGAATTTAACACTATCTATCTGCCCAGATTTTCTTCTTCGCGAACGCGACCGTTCTCTCGCGTTCGCGTAGACCAACTCAGACTGCCTCTCCGCTTTACTCTTCGCGAATGCAAAAACTGCTTCGTGAACGTGATGCTTTACCATATCAAACCTTTGTGAACGCAACCCTCACCTTGCGAATGCGTAGACCAAGGACCTGGGGTCCCCAACCGCCTCACTCCTCTTCGCGAACGCGAAACTACTCACGCGTTCGCAATGCACACACTGCCCTACCCTTCACGTTCATGTCGTCTCCTTCACGAATACGTAGAATGAAACCTCACCATCTTAGAAACACTCTTCGCAAACATGAGGCCCCTCTCGTGAACGCGTAAGAGGAAACCAGAAACAAAAATACAGCAGCAGATCAACTATCTCACCAAGGCCCAAAATGATCCGTTAACCACCCAAAACTCACCCGAGGCTCTCGGGACCTCAATCAAACATACCAACACGTCCCATAACATCATACGAACTTAGTCGAATCTTCAAATCACCTCCAACAACATCAAAAACACGAATTACACACGAATTCAAGCCTAATGAACTTTGAAATTACCAAATTCTACAAACGACGCCGAAACCTATCAAACCATGTCTGAATGACCTCAAATTTTGCACAAAAGTTAGAAATGACACCTCAAACCTACTCCAACTTCCGGAAATCCAATACGATCCTGATATCAAAATTTCCATTGCCGACCAAAATCGCCAAAATTTCCAACTTTCGCCAATTCAAGCCTAATTATACTACGGACCTCCAAATCCCATTCCAGACGCGCTTCTAAGTCCAAAATCTCCTAACGGAGCTAGCGGATTCATCAAAATTCAAATCCGAGGTCAGTTACACACAAGTCAACATCCAGTTGACTTTTCCAACTTAAGCTTTCAATTAAGAGACTATGTGTCTCAATTTACTCCGAAACCACTCCGGACCCGAACCAACCAAACCGCTAAGATATAATACAACTGTAAAGCACAAAATAAGAAGAAAATGGGGGAAACAAGTCTATAACTCTCGAAACCACTGGCCGGATCGTTACACCGTTAAATCCCTGTTATGATGTTGTTTGCTAGAAATGTTGACCCAAGTCAAACTTAACCTTTTAAAGAAAATATTAAAGAACTGAGTGTTCCGATTTTAACTCAAACCCTTCTAAACCAAAAACTAACAATCCCCGCAAGTCATAAAATAGTAAAAGCACATACGAGGAATCTTATTTACGAAAATGGTATTCTAGAAAGCAAAATGACTGGTCGGGTCGTTAATATATATATATATATATATATATATATGTATATATATATATATATATATATATATATATAATATTGATATAAAGTTAAAATATATATCGATATAAAGTTAAAATTTATTTTCCATTGCATATATATTGATTTTTTAAAAATAAATATGTCCGTCATGCTATTGAAAAACTTAGATATGCCGAATAGCTTATGAAATAGCATATAGATGTTATATAGAAGTTATGAAATTATGTCATACATGGGAAAATTATGATACTGGTCAATGTACTTCTAAGTATATTTTTATCCCTGAATTCAACTTTCGTCTTCCAAAACTAAAGAATATCCTTTTAAATTTGTGTGAAAATAATTTTAGATATGTTTATAGTTTGCAATTATAATATATAAAACACAAGAACAAACATCCTAAACATTAGATTATATTTATCGTAAAACGTTTTCTTGTACGTAAAATTGTATGGTGCACTTTCAAGAGGAATATAATTATTGACAATAAGAGTTCTGGTTATGGTAGAGCAACCAAAGCATTTGTAACGATCACTGGTCGTTTTGCTTTCTAGAACCCCGTACCCCTAAATAAGACTTCCCGTACTTTCTCTTACTGGTATATGACTTGCGGGGATGGTTGGTTCGGGATTTGGAAGGGTTTGGTGTGAAATCGGAAGACTTGGTTCCTTAAGGTTGGCTTAAAAGGCCAAGTTTGAATTCAGTCAACATTTTGAGTAAACGACCTCAGAATCGGGATTTGAGGGTTCCAATAGGTTCGTATGATGATTTCGGACTTGAGCGTATGACCAGATCGAGTTTTGGATAACTCGGGAGAGTTTCGGCGCCTAATAGTGAAAGTTGGTTCTTGAAGGTTTTAGAAGTTCTTTAAATTTTGTTTGGAACGTGTTTTGGTGATATCAAGGTCAAATAGAAGTTAAAGACCGGGAATAGTTCCATAATGTCATTTAAGACTTGCTCGTAAGATTTGGTGTCATTCCGAGTTCATTTGATAGGAATCAGACGAATGAAAGTCTTTTTGGGTGTTTTTGAATTCTATGAGTTAATTCATGCGTTTTGGCGTCTGATTCATAGTTTTGAAGTTTTTTGGTGTTTTGATCACTCGAGCGAGTTTTATGAGGTCATTAGACTCGTGTGGGTAGTTGGATGGATCCTCGAGGGCTCGGGTGAGTTTCAGACGTGTCAAAGGGGTGAGAAACACATCAGATTTTGGTGTTTCTTGACATCAGCTGCAGGTCTCGCAAATGCGAGAAATAGTTCGTAAATGTGAATCTTGCATTTGCGATATAAATTCTGCATTTGCGGTTCCGACAGAGTTCACATTTGCGAATCTTTGGTCGCATTTGCGACCCCAACAACTGTAGGCCAAGCTTCGCATTTGCGATGGATTTGTCGCATTTTCGACCCTCACATTTGCGAACCTGGTGTCGTAAATGCGACATCAGAGGCCTGTGCCTACCTCATTTATTGCGGGATTTAGGTCATTTATTTTATTTCACTTCAACTCTTGGGAAATATTTGAGCTTTTGGAAGGGGGCTTTCACCTAGAACTTTGAGGTAAGTAATTTCTATACAACATGAGTTAAATACATAGATTATGGGAAGATTAACATGCAAAAATTAGTGAAAGTCATGGGTTTAGATGGAAAACCTAGGGTTTGACAAAAATGATATTTTACCATGAAATCGACCATGAAACTTGTTTAAAATTATATATTTACGTTCCTTAGGTTGTGGGTAACAACGTTCTTCGAAAATTTCCAGAATTCGGGCACGTGGGCCCAGGGATGAGTTTTTAGTAATCTTGCAATTTGAGTTGGGATACTACTTTGATAGTTTAGAAACGAACTTTTAATCCTATATTGATTATGCCTTACACTATTTGGACAATTTTGGATTGTTCGGCACCGAATTGAGGGTTTGGGGCATAAGCTTGGACCGGAAAGTAGGCCTTGAAGCAAGGTAAGTCTCTTTTCTAACCTTGTAAGAGGGAAATTTCCCCATAGGTGAACTTAATTAATATGTGATTATTTGTGGGGGCTACGTACGCATGAAGTGACGAGAGTCCATACGTAGCTACTATTCCTGTTATGTCCGGGTAGTTTTAGGCTTACACCATGCTTTGTGGACACTGTTAACTGATCAGGTATGTGGATTGTATTGGATAGGAACTAATTTAAGATTTAATAATTTCAAAGGTTTCAAGTAAAATTATTATTTTGAAAATAATTGAGGGAAGCAATGTTATATTTATATGTAACCGCGTTGTAAATATATTCCGCGGGTGGGGTGACTATTTCTACTACTCTAATGGGAGCAGGCCGTTCGCCTCGGCAGGTTAATAAATGCATCTATGGTTCGCGCCGTTCGACCCTCGGCAATGCACATTTTGTATTTTATGTTGGATCGGGCCGAATGTCCTCGGTGGAATTTGGTATGATACTTGAACTGGAAGCCTTTTTATAATTGGTATAAATTTATTGTTTTAGAGATTATTTGTTTTTAAATGAAGGAAGTGTTTTGGGTTCTTGAATATGATGGAAGAACTGTTCAGTTATTTGTTGTTCCGAGTTTATTGTTAGTTCTGTATATCGGGTATATTTAGAATCACACAGTATTATATTGTTGGCCCTAGTATGTGTCGAAGTCGACTCCTCGTCACTACTTCTTCGAGGTTAGAGTAGATACTTACTTCATACGTATTTTATGTACTCATGCTATGCTTCTGTACTTGATTGTACAGGATTTGAGGCGGGTGCATCTAGTCACCAGTCCGAAGTATAGATTGATTTTCCAGCTCGAGACTACCCGGTGAGCTGCTCTTTTGAGTCGTTCTGCAGCAGCTGGGGTCTCTCTTATGCTTTATTTTCTGTCTATTTCCTTCATACAGTAGGCTAGAATTTGTTTGGTATATTCTACTAGATTTCCCATATACTTGTGACTCTAGGTCTTGGCACACACTAGTAGACTTTCTGATATTTTGGGTTGTATTTAAATTATTTCGGTTGCATTAATCGTTCCGTCTAAATCTTGTTATATTGGTAAATACTAAAAATATTTTCAGTTAATGTGGAATTTCATCTACTTAGTGATTTACTCGAACGGGAAATTTTAGTTTAAACACTGTTGGGTTGCCTAAAAATGGTGTTGGCTGCCATCACGGCCTAATACGAAATTGGTTCGTGACAACATAGTATCGGAGCACTAGGTTCACGTAGGTCTCACAAGTTATCAACAGGTCTAATAGAGTCTTGCAGGTCGGTGCAGAGATGTTCGTACTTATCTTCGAGGGCCTGCCTATAGGATGTTAGGAAACTACTCTTTATTCATCCCATATTGTGCAGTTGATGGTATATTAAAATTCTTCCTTCTATTCTCTCACAGATGGACAGTAGACGTTCCAGACCCGGGAGGAGCTGCTCCCCCTATTGCTAGAGGCCGAGGCAGAGGCCGAGGGAGGACACCGGCCTGAGGTAGGTTATGAGGGCATCCTAGAGTTGCCCCAGTAGCACCACCAGTGGATCTAGTGGAGGATCCCATTATTGAGGAGTAGGGCGAGGTGCCTTCCGCAGAGCCAGCCCCAGGCTTTCAGGAGGTCATGGGCCGTATGATGAGGTTGATGGACACCATGAATGATGCTGGTTTATTTCCAGCGGACCCAGCCACATATCAGGCAGGAAGGGGAGCACAAACCCTTGCTGCTCAGGCTCCTGGGCACGCAGCTGTAGTAAATTAGACCCCGAGTACACTACCCGTGGCCGGAGCCAAGCCAGTAGCAGCAGCTGCAATTGACCCTAGACCCGGTGCGGCTGGCGAGCCGCAGAAGCTTTTGGACAGGTGGACTAGGCTTCACCCTCTGGTATTTGGGGGTAAACGACATTAGGATCCCGGGGACTTTATTGATAGGTGCAGAGACAGACTGCACAACATGAGCATATTGGAGTCTCTCAGAGTGGATTTCACTACCTTCCAGTTTGAGGGCAGGGCCCATAGTTGGTGGAAGTCTTATCTTCTTGGCAGAACAGAAAATTCTCCTCCCATGACTTGGGACCAGTTTACATAGCTTTTCTTTGATAGGTATATTCCACCCTCTCAGAGGGAAGAGTTGCGAGGTCAGTTCGAGCAGCTCGAGCAGGGCCAAATGTCAGTGACTGATTATGAGGAGAGATTCTCTGAGTTGTCTCGCCATGCACTTATGATACTTCCTACTGATGCAGAGAGTGTGCATAGATTTGTCGCGGGGTTGCACCCTACTATTCGGGCTAGTATGGCCCGGGAGGTTGATATGGGCACTGGTTATCAGCTAGTGGTGGAGATAGCACGGAGGATTGAGGGCTACCGCCAGAGGGGTAGAGATCAGTTGCAGCAGGATAAGAGGACTCGTTTCTCTGGAGAGTTTAGAGGTGCCCTGGTCAGGGGCAGAGGCTAGTTTGAGAGGGGCCAGCCTAGTAGGCCCACATATCCATTACCACCACCTCCTTAGGGTACTTCAGCACGAACCTATTTCAGTGTTATGCCAGAGAGTTCTTATCGCCCACCAGTTCATCAGGGTCCTTCCGGTGCCTATTTCAGTGCCATCCCAGAGAGTTCATACCGCCCACCAGCCATCCAGGGTTCTTCCAGTGGGTATTCAGGCCATCAGGTTCAAATTTCGGGGCAGCACTCTACGACACCGAGGGGTTGTTACGAGTTTAGGGATCCAGGTCACATGAAGAGATTTTTTTCCAGACTTCAGGGCAAGGCAGTACAGCAGGGGCAGCAACCCATGATTTCAGCTCCAGCAGCCGCACCAGCCGTCCGGCCGCCCAAAGGCGGAGGGCAGGTGGGTAGGGGTCGTCCTAGAGGTGGAGGTCAGGCAGGTGAGGTCCAAACAGGTGGCGCTCCAGCCCGATTCTATGCTTTTCCGGCCAGACCAGATGCAGTGGCCTCAGATGCCGTGATCACAAGTATTTTCTCTGTCTGCGGTAGGGATGCTTCAGTATTATTTGATCCAGGGTCTACCTGTTCATATGTGTCATCTCTGTTTGCTAATTTCTTAGATATTCCTTGTGAGTCCCTGGGTACTTCTGTTTCTGTGTCCACTCTCGTAGGTGATTTTGTGGTGTTGGATCAGATCTATCAGTCATGTGTGGTCACATTCTGTGGTTATGAGACTAGAGTGGACCTTCTGTTACTTGATGTGACCGACTTTGAGGTCATCCTGGGCATGGACTGGTTATCTCTATATCACGCCATCCTTGATTGACATGCCAAGGTTTATCAGTACATCCAAAGGGTTATCTCTTTTCTGAAGGCTCGAAATATGGTCGAGAAGGGTTGTTTGGCTTATCTAGCTTATGTTTGGGACACCACTGCAGAGTCTCCTACGATTGATTCAGTGCAGGTAGTCCAGAAGTTCGCTGATGTGTTTCCTTCTAACCTTCCAGGCATGCCGCCAGATCGTGATATTGATTTATGTATTGATTTGGCTCTAGGTACCCAACCTATATCTATCCCACCGTACCGTATTTCTATGAAAGAGTTGAAGGAACAACTTGAGGAGCTATTAGCAAAGGGGTTTGTCAGACCGAGTGTATCACCCAGGAGTGCACCAGTGTTATTTGTGAAGAAGAAATATGGAACTGGACGGATGTGCATTGATTACCGCTAGTTGAAAAAATTTACCATCAAGAACAAGTACCCGTTGCCGTGTATCGATGATTTGTTTGACCAGTTGTGTCACGCCCGGAACTTGGGGGCCAAGACCGGCACCCAGTGCCTCACCTATCCTTGCATACCAACTTGCAACTAAGGGACTCTTAACATATGATGTCATACTTTGGCCATGGTCCACATTGCAAGACAACTGCGAATGCTGACTAAATGTCAATATAAAACTGGGCCGACAAAGCCGTCATAATTACTACAGCTGACAAACTAACCAAATATACATACAAGGCCTGCAAGCCCAATATACTGCACTAACTAATAGGATATGTCTACAAGCCTCTACTGACTGATATACAGTGATCGGAATAGCTCCCCGAACTACTCATAACATATATACGTATACATACAAGATGTACATAAGGCTCTAGACCCAGTAACTCTGAAAGGTATGGAGCTAACCGATCAAGCTGAACTCGGCCAATACTTAATGAGGTTGTCTACCCGTCTGTCTGTCTGAACCTGTACGCATGAAATGCAGCGCCCCCAGAAAAGTGACGTTAGTACGAAATAATATACTGAGTATGTAAGGAAATATACTGGAAGCTGAACTGAACTGATAATATAATAACTGAAAGTAACTGGAAGTCAATGATAATCTGAAGATATGCTTACCTGCTGATACTGACTCAACTCTCTCAATATAGTAAGTAAAATAGATGTCCGGCCTTATAAGGCTCGGTATATATATATATATATATATATACCNATATATATATATATAAAACTGCTCTGCCGTAGTAGGCTCGCGCATAGGCACTCGACCATACTAGGCTCTGTATCTTGGCCAACTGGGCTTGCTCATAGGAGATCGGCCATAGTAGGCTTGGTATATAACTTACCATCTGATCAGAGGTTGGCCAATACGGGACTGCCCATCGATTATAGCTCGATGGTAATGAGAATAGTGTGATACTTTATATATATGAATTCTCTGCTCTATTGACTGGAAGAAGGAAATTCTCAAATGATTATGAAGTCCGGATAAAGAAAATATTTTAACTTGCGAGACTAGCAAAATATAAGTAAATTCCGGGATATGAATTTTTCTTTATGCCTCGTTATCAAACTTCTGCAATTACGAGACCATGCCAAAATGAAAGAAGGGCTTAGCCTTAACATACCTGATTAAGTCTATAAAGATGCATGGTAGGTAAATATCCAACAACTCTCATTCCGTTTTAAAGTTTCTTCACTTCAAATATGTCACCAGCTTGTGCAAATGCCTCAAGCATCAAAGGAATGAAACTCTTACAAATATTGAAACCCATATCTTGTAGTTCCTGAATAAGCTAGCTCGTTTAATCTACCATCAACAATTAACTCTTGCATGAGATTGTTAATGGTATCTACTATAGGAGATGGACCATTTCTCATCATGGTATTGAAAACAACTCTAGCTTTCTCATAAAACCCACTTACGTATTTGGTTTCTTGATGTTCATTCAAGATAACATTTCTTTGCCTTTTGGCATTTTGTGTAACTTACATAATGAATTTGTACTAATCCAAGTCAAGTGTATGATAAGTATTAATCCACCTCTTTCCATGTGTTGTCTTATAGATTGCCCAAAGCCTACTCATCTCCAACTCTCCTTTACTTGCTGCCACGTGGGGTGGGGGTGGGGTGGGGTGGGGGGCATTGTCCCCTCCTACAATTATCCACAAATCCTTAATTACATGGTTAATCTCCCATTAAGCCAATAATTACCCAATTATCCACCTAATTAGGAATTATCTCAAATTACTTAAAATACTAGTCACTTTTAATACACTTTGCACACCCTTCTATTATTGCCATGTGGTACCTTGTATGACACTAGTCCAAAGATACGGGGTATTATGTCTTGGCCCGTATTTTACCCCAAAATGTCGAATTTCGACGAAATTCATTTTCTTTGATTAGCTCACCCTCTCACCTCCATGAATTTACTTATCACTTGTTTGAAATAGTAAAATACTTATAATCTTCAAATAATCTTTTCCTTGGACTGATGTCAATTACCTTACGAAAAATTAGACGTACAATACTACATGGTGCAAAATCGTTGTAATTTAATACTGCGACGCGTAACATCATCGTAATGTAGTGCAAGGCATAGCATCATCGTAATATAATACCGCGAGACTTAATATCGACGTAATACTGCGGGGCATAACATCATTCCCCCCTTTGGAACATTCGTCCTCTAATGTTGACATCACTTATCATTTTCATGGCTTATGGATCTTGTGAATACCTTAATACTCTCCTTGCCATTTAGGCAGTTGTTTTGTGAATAAATTCAAAGGACAGCGCATTCCCTCGTTTAGGCCTCTTTCCCATGCCATGACTTGTGATCAAATTCCTTCCAATCTCGTAACTGTGGCTACCTTCTATCATACAGCCTCTACGATACTGACCTTGTAAGTGTTTCTATGCGACTCTTCTCTCTTTTTTCCTCTAGATTTTAGCCAATCTCTAGGACTTACTTTGTAAACATATACAGAGCTTGACAATATGTCCATCTAGGCATCTATAGGTATACTTGAAGTTCTTTGCTCGGTACTTTGTAGAACTTGCGAATGTGACTATATATTATTTGACCTGGTTATCCATTCATATGACTTTACTGCATCTACGTAGGTCATAATATACCATAATTCTTACTTCAATTTATCTTTACTGAGGTCTGCAACCAACTCCGGGTTACTCTCGTTGTTTATCCTTAATACTGATGGTCCAATCTCATCTTATACTGTTGAACTTTCATCCATCTATTGTTGATTTACTTCAATATTGATCTACACTCTACCACTGCTAACTTGAAACCTCTTACGTAATCACTTGGTCTCACGTTGCATTGAGGAACATTTAAAGTGATTTCCATAGTCATATTTCATAGTATCTCAATGTGATTCACCTTATGAGGGTATTCTGATCTCGTGCCGTCCGTGAAATCTTTTCTCCTTCTCCCTTTTTTTTCTTCAAATCATTATTCAATCGAAGGCCCAAACGATATCTTTTATTTGTCACAATTACACCTTCATTTCATTACCAGGGCAACATTCTATCTCTTCTAAATACTGCTAGTCTTAGATTCCTTTGAGTTCATTCAGGCTATCACGAGCTTTGTATACTTAGAGAAACTATCAGTTCTCTTGTTTTCATGGGCTTAATCCTGAGGACATATCCATTCTCACCACCTTCTCACTCGCCCTTTCTTATCCTTACTCCTGTTTTCTAAAACCTTATCCCTTTACCATACTTTAGCTTGTGACCTATACACATCTGTTTATAATACTTACAACCTTTCAACTTGCTTGGATCATAGATTTCCTTATGTTATTTTGGAACATCAAGCAAGACATCATATCGTCTCTAACTCTTCTTTACTCTCTTAGTCAGGCTTTTCGATACCTAGACCATAGGCTGGAACATATGCTACTGATGATGCCGCTATTATTCCTAGATATTGAATCCCCACGCTTCTAGCCTTTTATTCGAAGTATGGACTATTCACGTTCTTCTGCCTTTGAGTATCTCGTACGTTGTTCACCTTTACCATACTTACCTCAAAATCTCTCATCACATCTTGTATCTCTTTCATAACCTCCCTTCCACATAGGTATGATTCACATCCACAACTTGGAGCTTTATTATAATACTACAATTCGGTGGGAACTTCATACTAACTTCTTACGAGGCTGTTACTTTTCTAACTGGATGTATTGTAAAGCTGTTGTAGACTATGGTTGTTGTACTATCTCTCTTATATCTATGATATTAAGGATGGTCCTGCAATGTTCTCGATCACGATTTCGATAATTTTCTAGGTCCAATAATTAGACTTCTGATTTACTTAGTTGATGTAACTATTTAGTTTCCTCTTCCTTCTGATTGTCCTTTATGTAGGCTTAAGCTATCTTCCGGTCTGTGGCTCATGGAATTTAGTTATTACTTTAGCCATTTATGGACGCTATGGAAAACCATGGTATAATCTTCTAATGATTCAATCCTTTGTCTATGACCTGGACCCAATTCCTTCTTTTAACTTATACTGGAGTCTTCTACGGCTGATTATTAATCAAATAATTCCTTTTGTTCCATTTCAGCTTTCTTCAAATGTAAGAAATTGCTTTTCCTGGTCTTTTTCCCCCCTAGTGCGTGTATACTTAGCTCATCTGAGTTCTCACGCATGCCGAAGTTTTTGTGCAACTCATATGGTCTCGAATATTACTTTTGGTTTTACTCCCCGCTTGTTAGCCATGGTAGGTGCAACTTTCTTTTGGGGTGCATGTAATTTCGTAGTTAGACTGTTCTTACACAACCATTTCCTCTTTAGGTCACTGTGCTTTGGTTGAAGCCTTTTTCCTTATTTTCTCAACTAGTCTTTCATTGTAGTACTTTAGGGAAGACACTCTGACTCTTGTAAAGCTGTGAGCTTCTTATATTGTATACTCGACGGATCTTCTGATGTCCTTCCTTGCCTATACTTACCCATAGTTACTTACCTCCACGTCCTTGTGCTTGTAGGTTTACTTCTGAACTGATATTTTGACTATCTTCCTAGCGACACTCTCTGTTATTACCGTAACACTCATATGGTACCTTTTTAATTTCCCCAACTCCTATATGAATATATGTCAAGTATTATAATGTCATTACCGCAAGGCTGAAT
Source organism: Nicotiana knightiana (assembly GCA_005239525.1). NCBI lineage: Eukaryota > Viridiplantae > Streptophyta > Magnoliopsida > Solanales > Solanaceae > Nicotiana > Nicotiana knightiana. The sequence goes on from ML432613.1 coordinate 32,526, forward strand.
TCCCCATGTTGGGGTTCACTTTGTTTATCTTGCACGGTCTATTGATTTGGTTGTATCATCTTGTCTAGCAATAAATAGGCTCTTCCTGAATCAACTACTAGCTACTCGTTGTCCCATTCTCATATCAATATTCTGTGTAATATTTCTTGGGTTATTTCCTCTGTCTTAACTTACCTCTCACACTGGCTCTTTATTAATCAATAAAATCTCGGGCAGGAACCCTTACTACCTCTCCTTGACGTCGTGTTTGCATAATGTTATGGAATTGTAGCATATCTGTAGGATTTGAATGAGTGCAATTTCATCCCTTTCTCATTTTCATCTCATTCTTTCTTTCCCATTCCATAGTTACTAGAACCACTTAATTCTGATTTAATATCATGTCACTCTATCTTCCCCCCTCCAGGGAAGTACTATGATTTAGTGCTATGATAATCTACGTATAGATGTTTTACCTCTTCATCTTTGGCGTCTTTTCATATTATCGAGGACCCTTACTTGCCTCGCGGTAATCCTTCTATACCAAGGATAATAAATTTCCTTACTCGCGAGGATGACACTTAGTGTAACTGGCACATACAGTCCCTTAAGCTTAATTTTACTCACATTGCTTGCTTTAGGGAAGCGTCTTCCTGAATGACATTTAAAGGGTATTCTTCTGTCGTCCATTCTATTATCGCCGGAGCCTAAACTCTGAAATTCTCATGATGCCGACTGTTATCAAATCAATTGGTCTCTAATTCATGTTTAGTTTATTTTGTTCACCTGCCCAAACTGGTTTTTATTACTCTAGGGTCTAACTTTTCCTTCTGTTAATCACGTTAGAGTCACGAACTTATTCCTTGAAATAAGAATATGACTTTAAGGCCTATACTCTTTTGTTGTCTCCAAACCTGACACCTCTCATCTTTTCCCTCACTTGGGTATAGACTCTGTAATACTGTCATCTTTTTAATCTACCGTTGTCATCCATGTATCATATCTTACTCATAATGCTTCATTGACTCTATTCTTATTTCCCGCTAACATTTATGTCTCACTTTATTCTGAAAACTCAAACAAGACATTATTTTTGCTTTTAGAGCCCCTTGCTCCATCCATTGGCTCTTTGGGTTGCCTAACATTCTCGCTCTACTAGAGACAGGAGCCACACTAAGATAATATTTATCCTTTCAAGGCTTCCAGTGCCTATATTTTTAGTACTCACATCTAGTTGTACTATTTTAGAGTACACCATCTGAAGGAGAACTATTAGCACATTATCCTTCGGAAATATCAACTAATGCAAACAATCCATCCATCATTTTGGGTTACTCTAACCCCAACCGGATCCTGATATCCCGTCCTCCTCTTATACTACTTCTGTTAACCTCATAGGGCATAACTGGAATAGGTGTGACCAATTGTACATACCTCTGTTACTGTTGAAGGTAATTCAAAATGCTTATATCTCCCTTCCTGAATGTTAAATAATGATAATCTTTATTAACTGGGTACCTCGTACCCTTCTTCACCTTGCTTGTTTTACTTGTTGAAAGTTGTGTCTTCCTTTCGGTTATGTTATTCCTTTTTACTGTAAGAGTGTATAAGTATTCTTGCCTTAGGGATCTTTACCAAGGAGCTTACACACACATGATTTACTGAAGGCCTTATGTTTACTCATCATAAGCATGATGCAAAAATCGAGTTCCTCTAACTCAACACTTCCACAGCTATATATCTTAGCGATCGTCTTTCTGAATGTAGGCATCGTCTTATTACGAATAAAATAGAAGTTCGGAATTTGAATTTTTATAAGTGAGCTCTACCACACGATCTAGAGTAAGAAGAAAGAGTGACCGTCCTAAATGCCATGTATCCTCTTGCTTATAAGTGTGGTGCACAACACACCCATAAACAAGACTCTACTAAACACGGATTGTAGACTCCCTAGGACAAAACTGCTCTGATACCACTTCTGTCACGCCCCGAACCTGTGGGGCAAGGCCGGCACCCAGTGCCTCACCTATCCTTGCGTACCAACTTGAAACTAAGGTACTCTAAACATATGATGTCATACTTTGTCCATGGGCCACATTGCAAGACAACTGCAAATGCTGAATAAATGTCAATATAAAACTGGGTCGACAAGGCCGTCATAATTATTACAGCTGACAAACCAATTTAATATACATACAAGGCCTGCAAGCCCAACATACTGTACTAACTGATAGGATATGTCTACAATCCTCTACTGACGGATATACAGTGATCGAAATAGCTCCCGAACTACTTATAACATATATACGTATATATACAAGATGTACATAAGGATCTAGACCCGGCAACTCCAAAAGGAATGGAGCTTACCGATCAAGCTGAACTCGGGAGATAATTAATGAGGAGGTCTACCCGACTGTCTATCTAAACCTGTACACATGAAATGCAGTGCCCCAGAAAAGGGACGTCAGTATGAAATAATGTACCGAGTATGTATGGCAATATACTCGAAGCTGAACTGATAATATAATAAGTGAAAGTAACTGGAAGTCAAAGATAATCTGATGATATGCTTACCTGCTGATACTTATTCAACTCTCTCAATATAGTAAGTAAAATAGCTGTCCGGCCTTATAAGGCTCGGTATATATATATAACTGCTCTGCCGTAGTAGGCTCGCTCATAGGCACTTGACCATACTAGGCTCTGTATCTCGACCAACTGGGCTCGCTCGTAGGCGCTCGGCCATAGTAGGCTCGGTATATAACTTACCATCTAATTAGAGGTTGCCCAATAGGGGCGGGGCCTGCTCATCGATTATAGCTCGATGGTAATGAGAATAGTGCGATACTTTATATATATAAACTCTCTGTTCTATTGACTGGATGAAGGAAATACTCATGAAGTCCGGATAAAGAAAATATTGTAACTTGCGAGACTAGTAAATATACGTAAATTCCGGGATATGAATTTTTCTTTATGCCTCGTTATCAAACTTCTGCAATTACGAGACCATGACAAAATGAAAGAAGGGCTTAGCCTTAACATACCTGATTAATTCTATAAAGATGCATGGTAGGTAAATATCCAGCAGCTCTCATTCCGTTGTAAATTTTCTTCACTTCAACTATGTCACCAGCTTGTGCAAATTCCTCAAGCATCAAAGCTTGTGCAAATTCCTCAAGCATAAAAAGAATGGAACTCTTACTAATCTTGAAACCCATATCTTGTAGTTCCTGAATTAGAACATATATCTCGTTTAATCTACCATCAACAATTAACGCTTGCATGAGATTGTTGATGGTATCCACTATAGGAGATGGATCATTTCTCATCATGGTATTGAAAACAGCTCTAGCTTTCTCATAAAACCCACTTATGTATTTGATTTCTTGATGTTCATTCAAGATAACATTTCTTTGCCTTTTGGTATTTTGTGTAACTTACATCAAGAATTTGTACTAATCCAAGTCAAGTGTAGGATAAGTATTAAGCCACCTCTTTCCATGTGTTGTCTTATAGATTGCCCAAAGCCTACTTATCTCCAATTCTCCTTTACTTGCTGCCACGTGGGGAGAGAGGGGGGGGGGGGCATTGTCCCGTCTTACAATTATCCACAAATCATTAATTACATGGTTAATCTCCCATTAAGCCAATACTTACCCAATTATCCACCTAATTAAGAATTATCTCAAATTACTTAAAATACTATCTCACTTTTAATACACTTTGAACACCCTTCTATTATGGCCATATGGTACCTTGTATGGAACTAGTCCATAGATATAGGGTATTATGGCTTAGCCCGTATTTTACCCCAAAATGTCAAATTTTGACGAAATTCTATTTCTTTGATTCGCTTACCCTCTCACCACAATGAGTTTACTTATCACTTGTTTGAAATAGTACAATACTTATAATCTCCAAATAATATTTTCCTTGGACTGATGTCAATTACCTTACAACAAATTCGAAGTACAATACTACATGGTGCAACATCGTCGTAATTTAATACTGCGAAGCGTAACATCATCATAATGTAGTGCAAGGCATAACATCATCGTAATATAATATTGTGGGATGTAATATCGAAGTAATACTACGATGCGTAACAAGTTGCAGGGTTCTAGGGTGTTTTCTAAGATTGACTAAAGATCGGGATACCATCAGTTAAATATTCGAGACTTAGATGTTCCGAAGACTGCATTCCGTACAAGATATGGTCATTATGAGTTTCTAGTGATGTCTTTTGGCTTGACTAATGCCGCCAAAACATTCATGGACTTGATGAACAGGGTGTCAGGACTTATATTTATTCCTTTGTTATAATCTCCATTGATGACATCTTGATTTACTCACGCAGCTTGGGGGAGCACGAGCATCATTTGAGAGTAGTGCTCCAGACTTTACGGGAACAGAAGTTGTATGCTAAGTTCTCCAAGTGTGTGTTTTGGTCAGATCCTGTGGCATTCTTGGGACATGTGGTATCAGGAGAGGGTATTAAGGTGGATCCCAAGAAGATTGAGGCAGTTCAGAGTTGGCCTCGTCCTACTTCAGCGATCGAGATCAGGAGTTTCTTGGGATTAGTAGGTTATTACCGCCGGTTTGTGGAGGGATTTTCATCTATTGTAGCACCTTTGACTAGATTTACCCAGAAGGGTGCTCCATTCCGATGGTCTGATGATTGCGAGGCGAGCTTTCAGAAGCTCAAGACAGCTTTGACCACAATACCAATTCTAGTGCTACTTTCTGGCTCTGGGATGTATACAGTATATTGCGATGCTTCACGCGTTGGCTTGGGTTGTGTATTGATGCAGAATGGGCGAGTTATTCCATATGCTTCACGTTAGCTGAAGCCCTACGAGAAGAATTATCCTATGCACGATTTAGAGTTAGTCGCAATCGTTCATGCTCTTAAGATTTTGACGCATTATTTATATGGGTGTCTTGGGAGGTCTACACTGATCACCGTAGTTTGCAGCATTTGTTCAAGAAAAGGGATCTCAATTTGAGGCAGTGTAGATGGCTTGAGTTACTAAAGGACTATGATATCACTATTCTTTATCATCCGGACAAGGCGAATGTAGTCGGGGATGCCTTGAGCAGGAAGACATAGAGTATGGGTAGTTTGGCATTCATATCAGCAGAGGAGAGGCCTCTAGCTTTGGACATTCAGTCCTTGGCTAAAAGACTTGTGAGGTTGGACATTTCAATGCCCAGCTGAGTTCTTGCATATGTTGTTGCCTAGTCTTTACTATTGGAGCAGATCAAGGCTCGACAGCTTGATGATCCGCATTTGGCAGTCCTTAGAGAGACGATACTACATGGTGGTACCAAGGAGGTTTCTATGGTCGAGGATGGTGTTCTGCAACTCCAGGGTCTTCTGTGTTCCTAATGTAGATGGCTTGAAAGAGAGGATCCTAGAGGAGGCACACCGTTCTCGGTATTCTATTCATCCAGGTACTACGAAGATGTATCGGGACCTGAGACAACATTATTGGTGGTGGAGAATGAAGAAAGACATAGTTGAGTATGTGGCTAGGTGCCTAAATTGTCAGCAGGTCAAGTATGAGCACTAGATGCCAGGTGGCCTACTTCAGCAGATGACTATACATGAGTGGAAATGTGAGCGCATTACCATGGATTTCGTGGTTGGGTTGCCCCGGACCTTGCAGAAGTTTGGGTCATTGTCGATAGGTTGGCCAAGTCGGCTGTCACGACCCCAAATCCTAAACCGGCTGTGATGGCGCCTATCGTGGAACTAGGCTAGCCAATAATCACATAATTACAGTTTCTTTCAAAAATCCCAATCATGTTCAACATTTCATAAAAGTGTATAGAATTACTGAATCCATTAGGAAAATAAACAGTTAAACAGTCTAACCATCCCCAAAACCCGGAGTCAACATGTCATGATTATCTAAGAAATATGCCAAAAGGTATACTATTATACTACAAAAGCTCCTAATGAATAACTAGGTACAACATAAGAAGGGAAAAACAGAGATGCTGCGGACGCTGAACAGCTACCTCTATATCCTGAACTCCGGCTCCGCATAGATAGATGGCTAACGCTCAGTATCAACACCTGTATCTACACACATGGGTGCAGGGAGTAATGTGAGTACGCCAACTCAGTAGTAATGAAAATAAATCAAGTTTAAGCGGAAATAAACACATAAAAATCAATATCATCAGTTCACAATATGCACAAGCTTTCTTTCCAACAGTATATACATAGATGTACGAAATCAACATGCCTTAAAAGCCAACTTCAGAAAAATCCTTTGAAAAATGTATTTTCCAACAATTTCAGAAATAAAAATAATCGGAGGATTTAGTGTAAAATGAAATAAATCATAAGTATCTCCTCGGGAAAAAACATGAATCATAAATCACCCCTCGGGCAGAACATCACTCAACACCTCACAACCACTCAGTATCAGCCCCTCGGGCAACCTCACTGTGTTTAACCAAAGAACTAGATCCTTTGACTAAAGCTATTTCTAGGATGAACACGGGTTACTGATAATCAAGGAAATATAGAAAAATGAATAATAGACAATATTGCAGAAATATAGAAAAGCGAAGTTAATTGTATTCGAGAATCAGATGCCTTTACAAGCTATATGTCACGACCCATTTCCGGAGTCGTGATGGCGCCTGTCATGGAACCAGGCAAGCCACCCATTTTATCTAACTAAATACAATTTCCCATATAATGCCCTTTTTATCAAGTCTGAAATCAATAATAATAATAAATCCAATATTTTTGGGAAAACCAGTTTATGAAATTCAAAAGACCAAATCCTACTAACCCCAGATCCAGTGTCACACAGTCATGAGCTTCTAATACTTAATACAACCAAAAGAAATGACTAACATAGTCTGAAAATAAATACGACAGGTAGAAAGGAAAGAGAAGACGAGATCACGGTCGCCAGCTGTTACCTCGTCAACTCTGATGAAACTGCTGTTCTCACCGACCCGAGCTGAATTCCTCTGTACCTGGATCTGTACACAAGGTGCATGGGGTAACGTGAGTACACCAACTCAGTAGTAACGAAACCAAAATACGGGCTGAGTGGTAGTGACGGAATAAACCTCCGATAATTCAAACAACAGTATCCATCCCTCAATATTTATGCGCTCACTGGGGGTGTATTGACTCCGGAGGGGCTACTTTCACCCCAAGTGCTATATCAAGACAACGAAGGCATGGTTTCAGTATCGCTGCGGTGTGCAGTCTAACCTCATAACGGTTTCAAAACCAGGCTCCAAGCCTCACTCAGTCAGTACTGTCCAGTCGCACTCACAATGCTTTAACATATGAAAATCATCTCAAACCAATGATAATATAGAATAAACTAGCAACTTACGAGACTGAGGCACTAAACATATACTATAACAGGACTGAGTACATGAAAGCAATAATCACAGATAGAGACAACAATAATAGACCATTTCGGTCTAAACACATCGGCGTGAAGCCTTAACATTTATACTTAGCATGATTTCTATTTCGTTCAAGGTAATTACCACCTTCACAGTACAATATCAATCTGAGATAACCAGTAGACAGTGCCATGGGATGAGCCAGGCTACAAATATTCGGTAAACGCCCGCATGCCCGTCACTTGGCAAGTGCGTCACCTTAATTGACAACAAATATCAAATAGTTTGGGGTTTCGAACCCTCAGTTCCAAGTTTGGAAGCGTTACTTACCTCAAAACCGGCTAATACACTACTCCGCAGTGCCCTTGCCTCTAAATTCCTCCTCCGAGTGCTCCAAATTTACCAACAATCAGATGTATATCATTATAATATGTTACGGAACTAATCCTAATCGAAATGTATCAAAAATACTCAAAAATCCCGAAACTGGTCAAATCCGACCCCCGGGCCCACGTCCCGAAATTAAGAAATTTTTATACCAAATTGTTCTTCATCATCTCACGAGTCCGTACATATAAAGAATACTAAATTCGGAGTCCAAATGACCCCTCAAATCACCATTTTAAAGATTCTTAATCCCAAGCCCTAATCACCCAATTTACACTGATTTTTCCCTAATTTTCACCATAATTCCGACCTTTAATCACATATAAACGAGTTTAGAGTCGAAAAATGTTACCTTGGTGAAGAACTATCGAATCCCCTCTTCAAAACCCTTCCAAAAGCTTCAAACCCAGATGAAATATTGAGAAAATGGCTAAAATTCGCGAAGGCACGTTTTTATACCTTCTGACTAGTGGGTCCGCACCTGCGACCACTTACACGCACCTGTGGAACCACACCTGCTGATCCCAGGTGCGCATCTGCGGAAAATCTCAAGCATTCTAATTCCGCCCCTGCGATCGACCTCCCGCACCTGCGGCCTCGTAGGTGCGGCCAATACATCGCACATGCGAAAATCCCCTCACTTAGCCAACCTGCGACTCCCCATCCGCAGGTGCGAAAAACACCAGCAACAGAACTTCAGCAAATGAAAAATCATTCCAAACTCCTCGTTAACCATCCGAAACCATCCCGAGCCCTTTGGGACCCCAACCAGACATACCATCACCTCATATATGATCATTCAAACTTAGTTTCACTCCCGAAACACTAAAAATAACATCAAAACACCAAAATCACATCAAATTCAAGTCTAAGAACTTTGAAATTTCTAAAATCCTCCAATGATACCGAAACCACCCAAAACAACTCCGATTGACCTGAAATGTTGCAGACATATCCAACATGGCATTACGAACCTGTTCCAACTATCGAAATTCCATTCCGACCCCGATAGCCTATTTTCCACTGCCAACCAAAAATCGCCAAAAAATAATTTTCGCCAATTCAAGCCTAATTCTACACCGGGCATCACAAAAATATTCCGAACACACTCCTAAGTCCCATCACCTAACGATGCTATCCGAGCCATAAAATCCGCATTCCGAGATCGTTTCCCAATAAGTCAACTCTCAGTTGACTTTTCTCACAATAAGGCTATCTTTAAAGGCTAAAAGATTGAACTCTCACTACAACCACTAAATTTCAAGCCTATCGGCTCTAACACATCAATAACGGAATAACCAGCCTATGACAAGTCAATAACAACGATTATAATGCAGGTTTTACGTAATGACGGACCGGGTCGTTACACTGTATTCCCCTCCCTTATATAGGAAATTCCTTGATATAACATACAACTCTTGATATGGTTGCTCATTAATGACTAATTATGACATTAATGAGGCGTTAGAAAGGATAACGGTAATTGGGGTACGGTTACATAACATTAGAGTAATCAATTGTGGGTTCTTGAATCTACCCGTAGCTTTGTCTAGATTCATTCTGACCGTGCCTCTTCCCTGTTTTGATCAGGTTGAGTTTCCCATGATGGATAAGCTCGAGGTTTTATTGAATCGTGCCTCTTTGTTCCGTACCTCTTCAAAGAATCACATCCAGCTGTTACGTTCTCTTGTGTCCACGTAACTGGCTGAGTTGTCAAAAGCTGGCTTACGTGTGAAAGTCTTTTTTACCAATACAGATAGTCCCCCCACTTACCATATATTTATCGATTAATATTTGGTAAGTGAATATTCATTTATGGCAGGAATATTTTGCCGCCACTTTTCCTCGAAACATTGTATCCTTCTCTGCACCATAGGCGTCATTTGTCACTTCCATTTAATGCTCATACCACGTGTACTTTTTGGATTGGTTCTGCATTTACTCGGCACCTTTTAGGGCTTTTTGCGGCTGTGTCAGCCCCGAAGTGACATCTTCAATTATGACTTTTCATCATTATTTTTCTTTTTTCCCATGTTTGACGGTTGTCCTCAAGTATAAATACCTTTCTTCCTTTCTTTGCTTCCACAAAACACTTTCTAACTTTGTCTTTTGTAAAGATGTCTTCTTCAAACCTACCTCAGGGAGTAATAGATATTGAAAATTTAATGCCATCTTTTGCTCCGACTAGGAGTCGGAGGGGTGGTAGACTTAAAAGTCTAGGATCCACTCCTTCGAGGGGCTCCTCTTCTTCTCACATAGTTCCTTCTCCTTCCACTATATCTCTAGTCTCTCCGAGGTTTAGGGTTTCCCGATCTTTGTCTAGAGGTAGAGGTGAACGCCTTCGTGAACCTAGAGTTGATGAAATTGTCCTTGCTGAGTTTGTTTTTGCTAGAGATAGTCAAGTTCTTGTATACCAATCTTCTTCCCTTGAGTGTCGAAAGGTATCCAACTCTTATAACTGAGGGTCAGATTTCCCTTGTTCGTAAGGAGTGTTTTTGGAGGCCTGATTTGCTAGTCTATATCCCGAATAGTAATCAAAGAATAACGTGTTACAAGACGGGATATTCTTTTGTTTATACGTACCTTTTCACTATAGGGTTTAGACCCCCTATTGACCCAGTCATAATTGAATTCTGCCATTTTTTCAATATCTGCTTAGGTCAAGTTGGTCCGCTTGTGTGGCGAGTTGTCTCATGTCTTACGAGTTTGGATTCTTTAGCCTCGGTTCCTTTTACTTTCAACCATCTTATTCATCTATACTCTCCTACCTTATTTCGTGAAGGGGTTTTTACTCTGACTGCTAGAAGCAAAAGAGTGCTGGTAAACCCTGGAGATGATAAGGATAGGGGTTGGTACCTCCGGTATGTTGCTGTACCCACTGTTGGTTTAGTGGGTGAAGAAAATCTTCCCTTCCCTGAGAAGTGGAATTGCGCACGTGAGTATGCTTTAGCTCACATTTATTTACTTTTCCTCGTTTTGACTTGAGATGTTTTATTAACACCGTATTTTTTTCTTCTTCTTCTTCTTCTCTCAGCAATCATTGATACTGTTGAGAATGTCCCCGGTATCCGTGATTGGGTAGAAAAATTGTTGTCCGTTGCTCCTTTAGAAGAGAGATCTTGGAAGTACGTCCCTGGGAGGTATGGTTGGCATGTAAAGATCCACGGTAAGTGAAGCTCTTGTTCTTTCTTCTTTCCTTACTCGAGTCTCTTCTTTCTTTGTCGTTTAACTTTTTCCCTTTTAATAGGGTTCTCTGCTCGTGGGGTGTCTGCTTCATCTATCCCGAAGATGTCTTTGGCTCAGGCCCAAGAAATTATTGTTGGTTCATCTTCCTCGAAGAGGAAGATTGGTGAGTCTCGTTCCGTAGAAGAAGAAGNCACCGTATTTTTTTCTTCTTCTTCTTCTTCTCTCAGCAATCATTGATACTGTTGAGAATGTCCCCGGTATCCGTGATTGGGTAGAAAAATTGTTGTCCGTTGCTCCTTTAGAAGAGAGATCTTGGAAGTACGTCCCTGGGAGGTATGGTTGGCATGTAAAGATCCACGGTAAGTGAAGCTCTTGTTCTTTCTTCTTTCCTTACTCGAGTCTCTTCTTTCTTTGTCGTTTAACTTTTTCCCTTTTAATAGGGTTCTCTGCTCGTGGGGTGTCCGCTTCATCTATCCCGAAGATGTCTTTGGCTCAGGCCCAAGAAATTATTGTTGGTTCATCTTCCTCGAAGAGGAAGATTGGTGAGTCTCATTCCGTAGAAGAAGAAGAAGAAGGTGCTTTAGTGCACATGCCACGGAGAAGGCGGGTGGTTTCAGATGATAAGCTTACACCCTTGAACTTGCCTTCCGTGTCTGTGGTTCAGCCCTCTACCCTTGATAATGTTTCACATTCCCCTATTCATAAGTCCGTGGATTGCCTGTTTCATGAAAGTGTTGACCTTGCTCCTGGCGATGTCCCTCTGACTGCTGTCTTTCCTGCTTCTTTGAGAGAAGCTGTCTCATCTGTTCCTTTGGCTATTTCGTCTTATGCTGTTGCTTTGCCCGTAACTTCCTCAACTTTTCAACCCTCCATGCCTGCTGCTTTGCCCGTGGCTTCTCCAGCTCCTCAACCCTCCGTGCTTGTTGCTGTTTCATCTCTGCCTGCTTCCATGCCTTCTGTTAGGGAAGTAGGGTCGTCCAGCAGAGAGATGCGACAGGTGGTAATAGAGGTTCCAGCTGAGGGGAATATTTTCAAGAAAACGGGTGAGCCTGAAGTGTGGCTCAAGCCTTTGATAGGTCCCTCTGAGAAAGCCAACCTAGCCAGCCACGGTGCTCTTACATGGGCCAATGAGGTCGTGCATACTTCTTTGAAGGTATGATACAAGTTATCCTCTTTCATTTTCGTATATGAAATTTACCATATTTGACTGGTTTATTTCTTGTAGATTAACCTTATATGCATGGAGCCATAAAGAGGATCTCAAACATGAACCAGGAGACAAAAGAGTTGCAGGCCGATGCTGATAATTGGAAAGCATAGTATGATAGTCTAAGGTTTGACATGGATTCTTTAGAAGGGGAAAGAAGTACCTTGAAGTGACAGATGAGACTCATGGCAGCAGAATTGGCAGTAGAGAAGGCTTCTTCCAGTCAGGATGATAAAGACAAGAGTGTTCTGGAGTCTTCGTTCACTGAGCAGCTGTCTCGTGCCTCAGAGGAGATTAGAGACTTGAAAAACTTATTGGGGAAGAAGGAGGAATACTCAGGCGAGCTCGTGCAATCACTCACTCGTACTCAAGAGGACCTTCGTAAGGCAAAGCTCAAACTCTAAAGGAGTCGATTGTACCGTTAAGGGCCGCACATGAAGCTGCAGAAGCGGAGAAGGACGGATTGAGAGCTGAGCTTCAAGTATGGGCAAGGGATTATGAAGATCTT
>MDKJ01131908.1:0-22292 GCA_005239525.1 Nicotiana knightiana
AGTCGGAGTGCGGGATATAGAGGTAGTTGTTCAACCTCCACAGCATCTCTGTTTTCCCTTCTTATATGGAGAGGGTGAGGAGTTTTGTAGATGGTCTTACTTATCAGCTCCGGTTATTTATGACTCGGGAAGGAGTATCATGCGCTTCTTTCAAGCAGGTTTTTTTTACATAGCTCGAGATATTGAGTCGGTTTGCCGCTAGGAGCGGGAGTAGAGGGCGGCCAAGAGGCCTCGTGGATCGGGCAGTTCTAGTGGTGCTCCTTTCAGGGGGCAGTTTCAGCATGGTAGGGGCCGTTCATTCAGGCCTCCTCAGTCAGCCCGCCCAGCGTATGGTGGTGCATCTTCGGGGCATGGTCCCCGTGGCTCTCAGCCAGGACGTACTTCATTTGTTTCCCTCCCAGCTCAGAGTACATCTTGAACTCCACCAGTTCAGAGTTCTCCTATGCATGAGTCTTCCAGCGGTTGTTCTGGTGCCCGAGGTTTCTATCAGTCCCCGCCTCCAGCTCCAGGGAGTTGTTTTGAGTGTGGAGAGTTCGGGCACATGTGGAGGCAGTGTTCCCGCTGTCCCGATGGTTCTTCTCAGCAGAGGGGCCAACCCTCGACTTCAGCTCTAGTTACTTCACCACCCGCCCAGGCAGCCAGGAGTGGTAGACAATCAGCTAGAGGCCACCCTAGAGGGGGAGGTCGAGCAGGGGGAGGTCAGGCCCGCATGTATGCATTTCCAGCCAGGCCAAATGTTATGGCCTTAGATGTCGTGAGCACAGGTATTGTGTCAGGAAGCCAGCCTATTTCTATTCCACCTTATCGTATGGCACTAGAGGAGCTAAAGGAATTAAAAGAGCAGCTTCAGGAACTCCTAGATAAGGGGTTCATTCGGCCTAGTGTGTCACCTTGGGGTGCACCGGTGTTGTTTGTGAAGAAGAAAGATGGGTCCATGCGTATGTGTATTGATTATCGACAGCTGAACAGAGTTATGGTGAAGAACCGGTATCCGTTGCCCCATATTGATGACTTGTTTGACTAGCTTCAGGGAGCTAGAGTGTTCTCCAAGATTGACTTGAGAGCTGGATATCATCAGTTGAAGATTCGGGATTCTGACATTCCGAAGACTACTTTCAGGACCAGATATGGTCATTATGAGTTCCTGGTTATGTCATTTGGGCTGACCAATACCCCAGCTGCATTCATGCAATTGATGAACATTGTGTTTCAAACCTACCTTGATTCTTTCACCATTGTGTTCGTTGATGACATCCTAGTTTATTCTCGTAGCCAGGAAGAGCATGCTCAGCATTTTAGAGTTGTGTTACAGAGGTTGAGGGAGGAGAAGCTTTATGCAAAATTCTCCAACTGTGAGTTTTGGATTGGTTCAGTAGCTTTCTTGGGGCACCTGGTGTCTAGTGAGGGTATTCCAGTTGATCTGAAGAAGGTAGAGGCGGTGCAGAGTTGGCCCAGACCGTCCTCAGCTACAGAGATTAGGAGTTTCCTTGGTTTGGTGGGATATTACCATCACTTTGTGGAGGGATTCTCTTCTATTGCTTCTCCTTGACAAGATTGATCCAGAAGGGTGCTCCATTCAGATGATCTGATTAGTGTGAGGAGAGCTTTCAGAAGCTCAAGTCAGCAATTACCATAACTCTGGTTCTAGTTTTGCCTACTGGTTCGGGTTCTTACACCGTCTATTGTGATGCTTCTGGGGTTGGTTTGGGAGCGGTATTGATCCAGGACGGTAGGGTTATTTCCTACGCGTCTAAACAGTTGAAGATGCACGAGAAGAATTATCCAGTGCACGATCTTGAGTTAGCTACCATTGTTCATGCCTTGAAGATTTGGAGGCATTATTTGTATGGAGTTCAGTGTGAGATTTTTACTGATCATCGTAGTTTGCACTATCTTCTGAGGAAGAAGGACTTGAATTTGCGTCAGAGGAGATGGTTAGAGATTCTCAAGGATTATGACCTCACTATCTTATATCATCCGGGGAAGGCCAATGTAATGGTCGATGCCCTGAGTCGCAAAGCAAAGAGTTTGGGGAGTCTAGCCTACCTTTCAGTAGCAGACCGGCCATTAGCCCTTGATGTTCAGGCCTTAGCGGGTCAGTTGGTGAGATTGGATCTATTAGAGCACCCAAAGGTATTGGCTTGTGTAGCCTCCAGGTCTTCTCTTTACGATCAATTTAGAGCACGCCAGTATGATGATCCACATTTTCTTGTTCTTCAGGATAGGGTCCGTCACGGTGATGCTAGGGATGTGGTTATTGGTGATGATAGGGTCATGAGGATGCAGGGCCATATTTGTGTGCCCAATGTAGATGGGCTTCGAGATTTGATTCTAGCTGAGGCCCATAGTTCGCGGTATTCCATCCTTCCGGGTGCCGCAAAGATGTATCAGGATTTGAGGCAGCATTATTGGTGGAGGCGGATGAAGAAAGATATTGTTGAGTTGGTGGCTCGGTGTCTCAACTGTCAGCAGGTCAAGTATGAGCACCAGAGACCAGGTGGATTGCTTCAGAGATTTGATATTCTGGAGTGGAAGTGGGAGCGGATCGCCATGGACTTCGTAGTTAGACTCCCACGGACTTCGAGGAGGTTTGATGCTATATCGGTTATTGTGGATCGGCTGACCAAGTCCGCGCACTTCATTCCTATTTGTACTACTTATTCTTCAGAGCGGTTAGCTGAGATTTATATTAGGGAGATTGTCCGATTGCATGGAGTTCCAGTTTCTATCATTTCCGACAGAGGAACTCAGTTCACATCTCAGTTTTGGAGAGCCGTACAGAGAGAGTTGGGTACTCAGGTCGAGTTGAGCACATCGTTTCATCCTCTGACCGACGGGTAGTCGGAGCGTACCATTCATATTTTGGAGGATATGTTGTGTGCTTGTGTAATTGACGTTGGTGGTTCATGGGACCAGTTTCTTTCACTAGCGGAGTTTGCATATAATAACAGCTATCAGTCGAGTATCCAGATGGCTCCGTATGAGGATTTATATGGTAGGAGGTGCAGATCTCCGGTTGGTTGGTTTAAGAGGGGGAGGATGTAACAACCCGGCCAGGTGTGACGTGAGATTTACCCCATTTCTCCCATTTCTGCTTTATCATATACTGGTTAGCCTGTTTATGTTGTGTTAGGTCCGTTTGTTTGGGCCCGGAGTGGTCATGGTGAGAATTCAGGCATTTAGTCTCCTAAAGTAGCCTAATAGTTGAAAAAGTCAACTGAGAGTTGACGTATTCGTGAATGACCTCAGAATGCGGATTTTATGGCTCGTATAGATTCGTTAGGTGATTTGGAACTTAGGAGTGTGTTCGGAATGATGTTTTGATGTCCGGTGTAGAATTAGGCTTCAATTGGTGATAGTTAGTTTTTGGCGATTTGATCGGCAGTGGAAAATAGGCTATCAGGGTCGGAATGGGATTCCGGAAGTTGGAACATGTCCGTAATGTCATTTTGGATATGTGTGCAAAATTTCAGGTCAATTGGAGGTGTTTTGGTTGGTTTCGACATCGTTGGCGAAATTTGGAAGTTTCAAAGTTCATAGGCTTGAATTTGATGTAATTTTGGTGTTTTCGTGTTGATTTTGGTGTTTCGAAGGTTCGACTAAGTTTGAATAATGTTATGGGGTGTGTTGGTATGTTTGGTTGGGGACCCAAGGGGCTCGGGATTGATATCAGATGGTTGGCGGAGTTCTGAACTTGGAAAACGGCAGCAAATGGCTGCTAGTGTAAGTTTCTGGTGTTTCCTGCACGTACAGATGGGTAGCCGCATGTGTGATGTCACAGGTGTGAAAGGCCATGCGCAGGTGCGAAACGAGGCTAGGGAGGATAAGTCTGCAGGTGCGAAGAGTTGGCCGCACCTGCGAAGAAGAGGTCGCAGGAGCGAGAATTGGTCCGTTAGTGGGATTTTGCAGGTGCGCATATGGGACCGCAGGTGCGATTAAAGGTCTGCAAATGCGGAATTGCTGGGCAGAATAGTATAAAAGAAGCCTCCATGAAATTTTAGTTATTTCACCATTGTTGCATGCGGTTGGAGCTCATTTGAGGGCAATTTGAAGAGAGAATTTGTGGGTCTTCAGAGGAGGTAAGTTCCCGGGTTATTAAAGTCGTTACATGCTATTTTGTTCGGATTAGGCTTGTGAATTGAAGAATTTAAAGTAGAAAAGGGTTGAGAAAAATTGGTGGAGGATTAGAAAATTCTTTTGGCAATTTGGGTAGGCAATTGCGGTCTTATTGTGGTGTTTTTGGTATGTGTAGAATCGTGGGAGGACAAGGTTTCTAGTGATGTAAATTTTATCAAATTTTGAGACGTGGGCTCGGGTTTGGCCGGATTTTGAGATTTTTGTATAAATTGATAGTTATCGATTGGGTTGTGTTCCTTTAGTATATATTAATGATGTTAAACTAGTTTTGGTTAGATTCGGAGCAATCAGGAGCCAATTTGAGGGGCAAGAGAATAGCGGACTAGTATTGAGGCCAGGTAGAGGTAAGTAATGGTTATAAATCTTGTCCTGAGGGTATGAAACCCCGGACTTCATATTTCTCACTGATTTTAGAATGGCGCACATGTCGGATCACGAGTATGTGGCGCGCACTGATTTTTGGATTGGACTTGGTCCTCTTCGCGGCAACTATTAAGTTGCGTATTTTACTCTAAACCTTATGTTAAATATTGTTCTAAAGATTATTGCAATATTTGGGCTATAAGCCATGTTTGGGGCCTCGTGCTGATATGTTTAGACCCCTTGGGGGCTTTTTACTTCTATTTTCCTCACTGTTTATTGATGATTTCACTTAGTCACATTGTGCTTACTGTTTTCGAAACTCAGCCTGATTTACACTACTTTGAGATTTAAAAATGATGTTTTGGGTCGAGTACCCCATTTTACCAATTCGCCCGAGGGGCTTTTTAGAGCTTCTACTGAGTGAGGCCGAGGGCTTGATTTTGAGGATATGATATGCCACGAGGTGGCTTGATATTGGCGCTTGGGCTGAAGGAGCCCCTCCGGAGTCTGTACATACCCCTAGTGAGCGCAGGTACCTACTGAGTGCTGAATGCTGAGTGCTGAGTGTCGAGTGGTGAGTGATTGGGAGGCATGAGTGATCGTGAGGTTACCCGAGGGGATGATACTGAGTGGCTGTGAGGTGCTGAGTGATGTTCTGCCCGAGGGACGATTTGTGATTCATGTTTCTGCCCGAGGGGTTACTTGTGATTTATTTCATTTTCATACTATATCTTTCCTTCTGAAATTTTTGAAAATATGCATTTTTCAAAGGATTTTTCTGAAGTTGGTTTTAAGGCATGATGATTTCATATATCTATGTATACACTGTTGAAAAGAAGGGTTGTTCATATTGTGAATTGATGATACTGATTTTTATGTGTTTTCTTGCCGCTTAGACTTGATTTATTTTCATTACTACTGAGTTGGCGTACTCACATTACTCCCTGCACCCATGTATGAATATTCAGGTGCAGATATTGAGCATTCGCTATCTATTCCATGCAGAGTCGGAGTGCGGGATATAGAGGTAGTTGTTCAACCTCCACAGCATCTCTGTTTTCCCTTCTTTGTTGTATCGACCTATTTATTCGGAGGATTTGTATTATAATTATATATTTGTTTTCGGCATATTTCTCTTAGATGCTCATGACATGTTGGCTCCGGATTTTGGGGTTTGTTGCACTGTTTATTGGCCTAATGTATTTAGTAAACTCTGTGTATTTTATGAAATGCTTGAAATTTGTTGGGATTTTGAAAGAAATTGTATATATGTGATTATTGGCTAGCCTAGTTCCACGATAGGCGCCATCACGGCCGGTTTAGGATTGGGTAGTGACAATTGTCTTTACATTCATTCTCAAAAGTCTCATTTAATAATCTGATGATTGATCCTAACCACTAGTGGACGCTACTGTTAAAACACGTGACTAGATCTATGATTTATTGTGCTTGACTAAGATATGCCTTTCATCTTGTTTATCATTTTAATTAGTTTAGAAAAAAGTGTCATACTTTTTGGTGAAACAAAGCTCTCTCATTTTGGTGCTTCTTTGTTGCTGTTGGGATTAATACGCAAATCTCAGTTATATATGGTTAACAGGAAAATATCACAATTACAATGTCTTCTTCTGTTTTCACTGTTGGTGATTAAATTACAGCTTCGCAAGTACTGCTTGAGGTGAACAAGTAAGCAGTTATAACATAGTACAAGTACGACCGGCCCAAGCGCGCGTAAATCTACATACATGATTTCTAAAGCTAGTAGTATCACGTGTTTTCTTACTCTAATGGTTGGAGAAATTAGATGGTGGCAAAATTTTGTGGAAACGGATTTCTGGGTTCAATGATTATTGTCTATTTTGAAATGTGTATTACTATACCATTATATAGACGGACCTAGGATTTGAAGGCAAAAAATGCATGACTGTAATTAGACATGTCATATTTGACCCCAGAAATTCAGTTGGCTTGCAATAATGAGGCTCGGGTTATTTTTGTTATATAAGCGTGATTGATTTTGTATTTCGAATCAATTCAAGAAAAGAAAAATAATAACGAGTACTATTATTTTTGGATAGAAGAAGAAGAATTCGATTAGTATTACATTTACAGAGCAGGACTAAATGCAGCACATATCACTTCCCAATTAAAAGCGTATGAAAGTGAAACCACAGATCATACCAGATCAATCACTCAAGTGAACATATTGTAATCTTTATTATAACAAAAACTGCAACAAATGAACAACTCTTGTTGTCTCCAAGTGAAAAAAGGTTAGATTTTATTAAGAAATAGTCTCCTAAAAGGTCAAAACCTTCGAAGATCAGTGGCGGCTTAACATAGTAATGACCTAAATCAAAATTTGGTGAAGAGGTCTTAACTATTTTTTTTAAAACGTTCATATTTATTTTTATCTAAGGTCTATTTTTATAGTTTTTTTTAGGATGCAAAGTTGTCAAGTATTTTTTATAATCAATTTCTTCTAATTTTTTTTTTAATTGACAATATAGCTAATCAATCACATGATTAAATAGGATAAAATTACAGAATAATGCACTTCATAAGAAGACCTTGCAGTATCTTATCCAATTACAAGTTTGCTAACGTGTAGCCAAATATCAATAAGCGTAGATCCGAATTAATTTTCCGTTTTTTCTAGTTCTATATATCTTTTGGCATGAAACATCCGCGAATTTTCATTCTCCTTTTTTCTCAAGTTTATACATTCCTATCACAGCTACAAAAGCGCAAAAAATAGATGTGAGAAACCTAAAATCTCATCTCCTTTAATGCTAATCTTGTTAAATTTCGAAATGAGAATTTGGAGTGGGTGTTATTTGAACTTATTAGAGATAGACAATAAGGCGGTATACAAAGTTTGAAGCCATTTGATAGAGATTTCGACTAGTTTTATACAATAATTACAAGTGAAAATCGAACAAAAAGTTCGTGATACACTATGTATATAGGAGAAGGAGGAGGAGGAGAAGAAGTAGTAGTCCACCAAATACCTATAAATAATGTAACAACCTTGTATATAATAATGCATAAGAGGTATTTATACACTATTATACACTACTTATACAATATTATACATGTTATGAAATATAATATTGTATAGTGGATGTCTATAACTCCTAAAGAAGTTACTCCCACTACTCTTCTCCATTATCCCCACTACTTCTTAATATTATGGTTGTAACTCTAACACCTCCATAACCTCCTCCATGATCTTCCTCCGTGATCTCAATAGTTAATACCATGTTCATGGTATCCCTTTGTATTATCTATATCATCCTATAAATAGAGGGTTTGCGAATAACATTGTACACATTCAAATACATAGAAGAAATAATAATCTCTCTTCTCTTGTTCTCTACATCTTTTGTCTATTTTCTTGTTTTATGGTATTGCTTTGAGCTTAATTTCTTAACACCTTATCAACACGAATTGCTATATTCTTCTTATATTTTCTATAAGAGATGAAAGACTTCCATGAGAGAAACAACCTTGAATCAATTTGGTTGAGCCTATGAAAATCTATGCATCTCGTATGCCATATCAATGTTTTTGCTACTATTATACAGGGAGTATCGTTTTTCAATTTTCATGAATTTTCCATTTAACTTACTTTAGTATTTAAGACTTGGTCTAATTTGTGTTACTTAGCAATTTAGTTTTTATTTGTGCAGATGTATATATATGGAGTACATATGCGTTCGAGTTGCAAACAAGAGTATATTCCGATGTTTTTGACATCATTTCCCATATGTACTGCTCCGACAGTTTGCAAGCCAAGATTATGGAACTGTTAACTATTGAGAAAGTTTCTAATCTTATAAAAATAATAAGAATTTAAATTTATGTTGTGGCCAAAATAAATTTTTTATTGCTAAGATAGTTTTATTCCCTTTATATTTGATCATGTAGTTGTTCGTAAAAAAGATCAATGTGAACTTTCATTAAAGCTCGGGAAAAATAAATAATTGATTATCTAAAGTAGTATATCATGATAGGCTCAACGGCGAGTCCACTTGGCTTATTATGCCGTTGTATGATAATAAGGCACTTGGTTTGATTTGTGGTGCACAATGATGATAAGATTTGGTTCAAGTCCCAACTCATTATGACATAACATGCCTTTATATGGGTAAGGCATTGGGTTTGAGTCTCAATGCACCATATTGATTATATAATGATGACTAATGAAAATAATGTATTTTTCATGAAAATAGCATGAAGCTTGTCCCACTTGATTTGCTCCAGTCTTGAAGTGAATGTTATAGCATTGCATATTAAGTCTAAATGAAGACAAGTGGTTGACCAATGGCCGTGGGTGTACCAAAGACCAAAATAATATAGTCATCATTATGGTAAATGTAAAAAGGAGAACAGTACGGGTTCTCAAAATAATCTTTCAAAGGTGAAGGAATTGGTTTATCAATATGGTCTGGAAATATGAGGCACACTCAGACGATTTTATTCCATTTTTTGAAAGAATGCGACTTGTGATAAGCACTGTAAATGCATGTTCATTCCTGAAAGTGAATGTGAAGATATATATGTGATGAAAAATATGCATAAGAATGTGCTTATTCATGGTTATATAAATACCACAATTCACCTCTAAGGGAGATTTGAGAGAAATAAATATAATGAATATTATAATGTGGTTACATGAATATGTCATTGGTCGCGTACTTGTGGTACGCCAAAAAGAATATTATGTCATGCCTTATAAAAGGTTATTAAAGACAAACTTAAAGCAAGAATGATTTTGCTTATGATGACTTCGACCGTGACAATTATTATGATATGATTTTCTCCAGGAAGGAAATATTTACCATATGGATGGTGTGATAAAAGATCTGGTAGTACGAAATCAATTAAGAGCTCCGGAAGAGCGAATTTGTTATTACTCGGATTAATGAAATTATTCTTGACATTAATATTGTAGTAAGTCTCAAAAGAAACTTCTTGAGTTTCAAATGTATTAGCCAAAGTGGTTGGCATATTGAGACTATAAATGAAAGGAAGACTGAATATCTTCATATTACAATAGTCATATCGGGTAAATATGAAAGGTTACCCGGCTTTTCTTCCATTGGTACTACAGATGTATAAGCATGATGATGGAATCACATGCCATAGTAAATTAAATGTTTACTGAAACAAATATTAGTTGGCATGACCGATTGGCCATCCAGTTCAATTATGATGCGAAAATTAATTGAGAATTCACATTGGCATATATTGAAGAAATATAAGGTTTTTCAAGAATTCTCTTGTGGTGCTTATTCTCATGATATACCAGTTAAGGTTGGGATTGAATCCCTTGATTTCTGGAATGAATAGAAGATGATATATATATATGGGCCCAGTCACCTGCCATGTGGATTGTTTACTATTATATAATTTTAATAGATACATCTATTGTACGGTCACATGTGTGTTTGTTATCAACTTGTAATTTGGATTTTGCAAGGTTGATTGCTCAAATGATTAGAGCACAGTTCCAGAATATAAATATGATAATTATCTTGGTAATGCGGGTTTAAATACAAGTTGGTTTAGCAGAAATTGTATGCCTCCGATTAAGCTAAACAATTGGTATGAAAACAAAGATTTCAAATAGAAATTTGGTATGATGTGTATTATTTAATATACAAGAGCAATTGCATACATCTAGCCAACAAGTTATGATAACTTCTCCCTATCAGAATTGGTTCAGGGTCAGGAACCAAATAAATTTCATCCAAATATATAGATGTTCTATATGATTTAATTGTGTCATCACAATGCACAAAGATGTGTTCCCAAAGAAGGTTGGAAAATGTGTTGGTGATCCAAACATTAGGGGGAGAAAATTGGTAGCTGAAAAAGTAATCATGGAATGAATTATTATGAGTGTACTTAGATCCTCGTACAAGAAAATGTGAACTTGAAGTTCAAGTGATAATTCATTTTCAAAGTATTGCCATGCGTATTTGCTGACCCAAAGCGAAATGTTACATTGTAGCTGCTAATGCTCCAAATAGAATAAAGTCCATGATGGACATAGTCTATGGAACGCATGAAGCGTAATAGACTAATCGGTTCCAAAGATAAAACTCCTTGAAGAAGGAGCGGAGCAAATGATAAAAATGGTCATACTAAGGAGGCAAGTGCTATGTAAGAGCACCATGACATAAAACTTTATAAGACCTCATGGAAAAGGCTCAGGTACCTGAAAATAATGAGATCTCGATAAGTTATGTCTTTATTGTGTGATGATGGAACCGATGTAAAATGATCATCGATGATATTGTTGATATAATATAGCGCTCAATATTATTAATATTGACGAGGATCTTGAGCTCAAATCTGTCATGGAATTTGGACAGATAAATGATTGGTCAATCAAATCAAAAATACGCGATCAAGATTAACTTCACTTGGAAAACGTGAAGTTTTGGGCTGATAATACCAACACCTGAAAGTATAAAGACAGTGGGGTGACACAAGATTTTACGTAAATGTCCTGGCATTGATTATATGGAAACATGTTCCCTTGTGGTGGATACAGTTACTTTCAGATTTTAGTCTGGCAATACTCTACAAATTTGATATGTGTATATAAAAATCATTGAAGGATTTAAACTGTTCTTAAGCATATTAATGTTCCCGAGAAATTCATTTATAAAGCTTTAGCAAATCCTTATGTGGATTAGAGCAACCATGGCGTATATGATTTATTTTTGTGTCTATTGCAATTGGTGCACTGTGTATCTTGCTATAACTATGAGTATAAAGATATGCTAGCGAGATATAGTTTAAGATACTGGAATACTATTAGTACTATATTGCAAAAGGAATCCTTGATATAGATTTGTTATTCTAACAAATGTCAAGGTTTGTTGTATATGCAAATACATGCATTTTATGAAGTGCGTTCTTCAAACAATCTATTTGTATGTGAGAATACTTCCATATTATTATTTCACAAGGCAGACAATTATTGATACTTATTCAAGTCATGTGAATATACTATCAACTGAAAAAGCAAGTGACTCAACACACAACAAATATGTGACTTTTCCTTGAAGAGAAGATTCCAATAATAGTGAAGGCGATGATATTTGTTTATCGCAATTGGAAGAAGGATATATTAAAGAAGACAGAATAAAGCATATGTTTCGCAAAGTTCTTTATCAGACACAATTTTCAACGAGCGGTTAAATAGATGTTCGACAAATTATTCTCTTGATAATTTGGTGTATCTGTTCCGTGAAGCATGTGCAACCTCAACATTTGAGAAGTTGGTATACAAGATAGGAACACATCATCTCGGAGAAACAAATTGATGTTTTTATCAGGGGGAGACAAATACGTGTTGTACTCTTTTTCCCTTTGCTAATATTTTATCCCACGGGGTTTTTCTTGCATGGTTTTTAATGAGGCAGCAAATAATGTGTATTACAAGATATGTGTACTAATTTTCCTTCAGTAAGATTTTTTCCCACATGGTTTTTTCTTAGTAAGGTTTTAACGAGTCACATTATCTATAGACATCCAAGGGGGAGTGTTATGAAATATAATATTGTATAGTGGATGTCTATAACTCCTAAAGAAGTTACTCCCACTACTTTTCTCCATTATCCCCACTACTTCTTACTATTATGGTTGTAACTCTCACACCTCCATAACCTCCTCCATGATATTCCCCCCATGATCTCAATAGTTAATACCATGTTCATGGAATCCCTTTGTATTACATATATCATCCTATAAATAGAGGGTTTGGGAATCACATTGTACTCACTTGAACACTTCTTACTATTATGGTTGTAACTCTCTTCACTTAGTCTCTACATCTTTTGTCTATTTTCTTGTTTTATGTTATTGCTTTGAGTTTACTTTCTTAACAATACACCATTATACTTATGAATCATTTTATGGAGTTTCACGGGTTTAATTCAATTTCTCAAATTTCGGAAATTGAATCTTCAAATTACCTTTAATGATGACTTCTAGTTTTCAAGTTTTTTAATCAACCACTAAGATTACAATTACGTGTGGAATAAGGATAAGACTGAGATAATTACAACATCTTGTTTCTAGTTTGATGATCCACCAACCTACCAAGTGAACTTCACAGTTCTCTCCATTCCAATAGAGGAAGTGATCTTCATATAACTCCAGAAACAAATTCTTTTATGTAGTATTTTTTCTTCTCTTCTAAATAGTGGTTATCAACTTTGAATCTAGAAGGAGAATTAAAAAATAAATACAATGGTAGAGAAATTTTGGTGTGAAAAGTCACGATACGGGGAGAAGAAGAACAAAGGAAAAAAATAACAATTAAATGGGGTGGGCTAATTGGTGAAAAGTAATTTTCAGATTATATACAACCTGACTTTATCTAATAATGACTTCAACCGTGGGTCATTTTCTGATGGGCTGTTGCGCCAAGTGACAAGAAACGTAATTCCCCCATTAAATATTTCTCTTTTTTATTTTTTATAAAAGTATTATACGTTTTACCTTAAAATATTAAATGTATTTTGCAAAACTAACTATAAAACTTATTTTCAATAAGAAAAAACTGGGCTAGAAAATTTTGGAGGCCTAAAGTCCTTAGTTTAGTTTCTTTGGCCTTGAGCTGTCTCTGTCGTAGATATTAGGGGTGTCAAACTATCGGGAAAATTGTTTAAAAGAGACACATAAACAGAGATTTCTAAGGATATAGATTGTCAATGAACTTGATAGCCAGAAGACTTTGGTTGTCAGGTAGATATATTTTCTATTTTATCATTGGACAAGTCATGAGTTTGTAAAGTCAGTACCACCAACCGGAAAGGACTATTAGCCAAAAAACAAAAATACAACACCGGAAAGGGCTTAACAAGAAATATTGAATATATGCTTTGATTAAAACTTTCATTTCTTGTCTAAAATATATTCCATTCCTTTCCCTGCTCTGGTTGAAGTATTTAGAGAACACCACTAAATCCGCGCAAATGTATTAAGGTAACTGTCAATGGACCCCGACAAGTGTTCTGACAGTCCTCGGAGGTTTGTAGTAAAATATGGGACTTGGGCATATGCCCGGAATTGAATTCCAAGGTCCCTAGCTCCAGAAATGAATTTTTGATGAAAATTATTAGACTGAAATTTAAAGGAATTTAAGAAATTGATTAATATTTGAACTAGTTGGTATCGGACCCATATTTTGGTTTTATAGCCCGGTATAGGTTTATTATAATATTAAAGTCATATATGTGATGTTTGGTGGAAATCGGAGTTTAGTTGACGTGATTCGGATGTCCGGTTGAGAAGAGGGTGATTTTGTTATGTTCTTGAGGAATTCATGAGTTTTGAGGCTAAATTCATAGTTTTAGGTTTTATTTTATCGATTGATATGGGTTGGAGCCCCGAGGGCTCGGGTGAGTTTCGGATGGGCCACCGAGTGATTTGGACTTAAGAATTTTGCTGGTGTGCTTCAGGTCTGCAGTCATCGCATTTGCAAAGTCTGGCTCGCAAATGCGAGCATCGCATTTGCGAAGATAATTTTGCATTTGCAATGAGAAGGGCTGGGAGGTGACCTAATTGCGAGGCTCGAATGTCGCAATTGCGACCAGAAGATGCCACTTTTGCGAATAGTTGTTCGCATGTGTGATACTTGCAGGCCCAGGCCATACTCGCATTTGCGAGGTAGTGTCCACATTTGTGAACCTGTGATCGTATTTGCGATAACTGCATATGTTTAAAAATGATTTTTGACGGATTTTTCGCCCATTCTTCAATTCTTTCGAACCTTAAACCTCAAGAGGCGATTATCCAAAGATCCAATCTTCTACAAATCATAGGTAAGTGATTCCTAACTATTTTCTTTCAATCTTTTACATCTTTTAACAAGAATTCAACCTATAATCTAAGGATTTCATGGTAGAATTAGGGATTTTGGGTAGAAACTAGGAATTTCAAAAATTTGGGGAATTTGACCTCAATTTGGGTCAGATTTAAAAATCAATCATATATCCGGGCTAGGGGGTGAACGGGTGAACGGATTTTGGTCCAAACCACGAGTCTGGACCAAGCGGGCCCGGGGTCGATTTTTGGCTTTTATTGGAAAAACTTAGGAAAACCATGATTATGCATCAAAGTTAATTCCTTTAGCAATAATTAATGATATTGAACTAATTATGATTCGATATGAGTGGGTTGGAGGTGAATTCTAAAGGAAAAGTTGTATTTGAGTAGTGAGTAGCCTGCGAAATCGAGGTAAGTTTTGTGTCTAATCTTAGCTTGAGGAAATATGTATTGAGTGAGTACTTGCTACTTGTTTGATTTTGGAATACGATGTATAGGTGATATGACGAGTACCTATATGTTGTGGTCAAGTCATAACATGTGAGTGAAAGATAATTCTTGTTATTTTTGTTGTCTTAAAGCCTATTATGTATGATTATTGTTGCTAGTGAAATGTTGGAAGATTTGTATCTGGTTCCACCGAGATGGATAATATTGTGATTATTGAGTAGAGATTGAAATGGTAAATGGTGATTTAAACAATGATAAAATACTGATTTCCTGTGAAATTCCTCTTTATATGTTGCTAATGATTTTGTGACTCGTGAGGAAGAGATTAAGCACGAAGGTGATGCCGTGCATAATTTATTTAAAGAGTGAGGAACAGTGTAAAGCACGAAGGATGATGCCGTGCATAATTTATTTAAATGGTAAGGAAGAGTATTCAGCACGAAGGGAGATGCCGTGCATAATTTATTTAAATTGTGAGGAAGAGTACACGAAGGGTAATGTCGTGCATAATTTGTTTAAATGGTGAGGAAGAGTGTAAATGTTACTACCCGATTTTTCCTCTGTTGGGTTTCGTGACGGCACCTAGTCTTAAGAACTACGTAAACCTATTATTAACAAACATTAATTATAATATAGGAATAGTTTAAGTTCTTTTTGAATTAAATCTCATCAATTTACATTTTTTTCCCGAACCAGGTAAGTACAAGTCATAAGCTTTCGAGATACTATGCTAAAACTCCTAAAAATACCACTGTTCAGAAATAAGTACAATACTGCAACAGAAACATAAGATGGTGACTCCAAAACCGCGAACGCTGAAGTGGTTTTACCTTGAGTCTCCACAACAGCAACCGCGCTACTAACAATGAATCGACCGGCTATGCAAATCCCGGAATCTAAACAAAAATGCACAAAAGAGTAGTATGAGCACACCACAGCGGTGCCCAGTAAGTATCAAGACTAATCCCGGTGAAGTAGTGACGAGGACTAGTCAAGAGACCTACTGGTCTAATAAAACAAACATGCATAAATATAGAAAATGACGGAATATGACATCTGTATAAAGATTACACAATATAATTAATTACATAACAATGCAATGCGGGAGAAAAATAGTAATAAATCGATAGAATATCAAAATATTACACAGAAAAATGGACGGGCACACAGCCAAAAACCGAAACCCACAATGCCGTAAGAACAAGTAGTAACTCAGCACTGCGATAATCTCCACCTCTTACCTTAGCCAACAACTCCAACAATTTAATCAAACCTTCGAATATAACCTTTCACCCACCAGTTTATATTAAAAACCTTAAATATATTTGTTTCAAAATAGGAAACTTCTTTTCAAAGGTACATCCTCTGAATACGTATATATACTTTACAGAAGGAAAGTCTTTAAATGCAATTTCTTCAAGATAAGTGTTTTTAAAATATACTTTTCCAATAAATTTATTTCGAACTTAATTTTTGATAGAACAAGTGCATGGCATCACCCTTCGTGCTTTTACTCTCGTCCTTCCCATAGAAATCGACAGATACAACACGTAACTTAAGCAAATTAAGCAAGTAAAAGACATGGATAGTGAAACAACAATTGAGATAAAAGTAAAGTACATGACAATAACCATAAGTCACACCAAATATGTAAGTACAACAATAACAACTCAAAGTAAAGGCACAGTGTACACACGGGAAAAACAAATATCACATCATAATGCATGTCCCTCGTCCTCACCTGCACGGAAACACTATTCATGCCATGAACTCACAAAAGTATGGCACAACATCACCATTCGTACATTACACTCTTTCCTCACATGATAATGAATATAACCAATGGCATGACATCACCCTTTGTGCTTTACACTCTTTCCTCACATGATAATGAATATGAACAGTGGCACGGCATCACCCTTCGTACTTTACACTCATTGCTCACATGATAATGAATATAAACAATGGCGCGGCATCATCCTTCGTGCTTTACACTTTTTCTCACCCAAACACATGAAATGATAGCATTCAAACAAGGGAATCAATAGAATAAAAAATAATAGAAACCACACTGTCCCGGCAACGGAGTCAACAATGGAAACAATATCATCAACAACATGAAAAATAATAGAAACCATACTGTCCTGGCAAGGGAGTCAACAATGGAAACAATACCATCCCGACAAGGGAAGCAGTTATAACCAATCTTGCTTAATTAATTAGCTTCACGAAATAAATCCCAAATTGAAACAATTCTCCGCAATAGGAAATGCCAAGAAAACACCAGCAACATGTATAACCATCAAGTTAGGCCTAAGTAGTGCTCAATGAAAGATCATATCAATCATAATATACGACCCACGGGCATGCTTGACACCAACATATGATACTCCAATTACTGCTAAACAATTATAGGGCGAGGTAATACAAATTTTAGCTAATTAGGCAGTTTATGAAGAAACATATAGCATGATGATAGAAGAGGTAAAATCTTCAGTCAAGTCAATTTAGATCAAGTAAACGCCAAAGGAAATCTAAAATCATGTAATTCTAATTTAAGCAGGAAGAGATGAAACTAGCAATTAAGAATTCAATCATAACAATTACAACTTCACACACAAGGGATATAAGGACCTAAGAACCCTAAAAGGCCAACCTTCTACAAATAAGTCCGAGTACGCACTCGTCACCTCGCGTACACGGGCTACAATCAACATAAAAGACTCAAATCCTATGGGGTAGTTCCAGCACACAAGGTTAGGCAAGATATTACCTCGAAGACGATAACCTGGTACTCTAAAATGGACTTCTCACGCGAAAAGACTTCCGGACGGCTCAAACCCAACTAGAACAACTTCAGAACACACATAAATCATATAAGGAACTATTCCGAATAATAAAGTTTCGATCCTTACAAAAATATAAAAATCGAGCCAAAAGTCGACCCTCGGGCCTGCACCTCAGAACCCGTTAAATTTTACAAATCCGAATACCCATTCTGATACGAGTTCAATCATACAAAATATATCAAATTCCAATATCATTTGGTCCTTCAAATATCGATTTCTCATTTTAGAATTTTTCTTTTAAGACCAATATTTTCCTCAACTCAAAACACAAATTAAATGATGGAAATAAAGATAAATTATGGAATATATTTAATTCTAGTTGAAGAACACTTACCCAATCGAATTTCGTGAAAACCCCATCAAAAATCACCAAGAACTGAGATCTAGAAGTAAAAATGTGATAAAAATGGTGAAAACCTCGATTTTGGAATATAATCTGTCTGCCCACATTTTTAAGCATCGCGTTTGCGAGACAAGGGATGTGATCGCGTAGAAGAAAAATAACTAATGGCCAAAAGGTGTTATGCGATTGCGAAGGTACATATGCGATCGCATATAAGGGAAATAGCCACTTTCCAAAAATGCACTACGCGATCGTGTACAGTTGCATGCGATCGAAGAAGAGGAAAAGCAACTCACCAGCTGGTATGGCTGGGCAATGCGAACGCGGAAGGGGTGTTGCTAATGCGAAAAAGGTAGAAATGTAAGTACGCAATCGCCTGAGGTGATATGCGAACGCGAAGAAGGAAAAATGTGGCGGGTCAACAGAGTACTATGCGATCGCGGCTATGCCTATGCGATCGCATATAAGGGAATACCAGCAGGCATGACAGCAGTGAAAAATAGAAGGAAATTGGTCTGAAGCCCATCCGAAACACACCTGAGGCCCACGGGACCCCGTCTAAACAAACAAACAAGTCACATAACCTAACACGGACTCGCTCGAGGTCTCAAATCACATTAAACAATGCCGAAAGGACGAATCACACCACGAATAGAATTTATGAACTTTCAAATCTTCAAACTTCAAAACTCATGTCGAAACCTATCAGTTCGACCCGGAATGACGCCAAATTTTTGCAGATAAGTCCCAAATGACATCCCGGAGCTACTCCAACTCTCGAAATCGCATTCCGACCCCGATATCCCAAAAAGTCAACTGTGGTCAAACTTCTTCATTTTCCAAACTTCAAATTTTCCAACTTTCGCTGAATTACCTCAAATTACTCTACGGACCTCCAAAACCGATTTCGGACGCACGCCTAAGTCCAAAATCACCATACGAAGCTGTTGACATTACCCAAAACTCATTCCGAGGCCGTTTACACAAAAGTCAAAACTCTGGTCAACTTCCATCTCTTAAGCTCCCAAAACTAAAATTTTTCTTCCAATTCGACTCCGGATCATCCGGTTACTGAATCCAACCATGCACGCAGGTCGATATACACAATGGGAAGCTATTCAAGACCTTATGCCACCGAATGGAGCATAAATTCTCAAAATGACCGATCGGGTTGCTACATTCTCCCTCTCTTAAAACATACGTTCGTCCTCGAACGTGCCAAGATTAACCTAGAACTCATCCAATCACTGAATGCACACTTCCTACACACACCCACGGGTGATTCCACGTCACCCCAACCTACATAAGCCCGATGACACAATCACAACTACAATTCATCCCTCTTATCACCACCGATAAGCCTCATACCTCAATTTCTCACCTCCTACTCATCTCCAAGAGAACCGATCCTAAATCCATATCCAGCATCAGCCTTAACCAGATGCATCCACTCATGACTACACCAACCAGGTATGACCACGCAATATGGCACATCACATATAAGCTCGTAATAACACTTCTGATCACACTACGTGTCTGAAATCAATCCACCACTGGCGATTAGCCTCATATCTGAAAGAACTCTATTTCCAAGCCCCATAATGCTGATAATGATGCAATGAAAATGAAGACCTCATTATTAGAAACACGAATCACCAAGCCACAACTAGTACCACTGGCCACACACCCCGCAAGCTGGAACTGAAGAAGAACATAACAAAAATGACTGAATACGAAAGGAGAAACATATAAGGGAACTATCAAACAAAACCATAGGCACAAATTTTCTATCAACACTGACCTACAAAAGCAATATAACAAGGAAGAAGTAAAGCATATGAACAAATCACAAGTATCCCATCCTGATATAACTTCTACTGCGGTACTCAGCCCGGTCCGAACATATCAAATCACAAAATATCACGAGGACCTCGCCCTCAACTTTAAATCACATACCGAAAATATATCATACCAATTGAAATTTCCCACTAACTCATCTCGGAAAATAAAGTCATAATGCTCACTTAACTCACATCTCGATAGAGTATCAAATCACAACTCGTAAACAAAATACTTAGGAAAAATCACATAAAGCTTACCATGATGAACAACAAGGACTCACTGCTAGTCTTACCACCCTCAACAAAGAATAAAACAAAGATAGACACGCCTTACCACCCATAGAATCTCCAACAGGAGCAAACATGAAAATAGAGTGCAAGGCATGAAACTCACTCATAAATAAAGCAACAAATAAGGGAAACTCGTCCCGACCAACAGAACTATAGTGAAATACAAATGGTGCACCTCTGCAACAGATCAAAACATGCATGTATGATAACATCTGGCACAACGGCCTTCAGCCTGCTATATGAAACACATTAATGGGTCGGGCCTCCCCCTCTGGGAGCCCTCTACTCACCTGAATACCCTGTTGTGACACACATGTCTGGATCCTGGAATAAGCTCTCACCCTGTGACCGGTATCTCTATACTCAAAACAACCTTTCTGCTGACGTGGCTGTGGAAACTACGCAATATGAGTACTCTGAGACCGATGAGTACCTGAAACCCCATGTGAAGCTGGTAATTCAAACTGAACCAGGACCCACAAAATCTCTATCATGTCGCACACTGCCTCCCTAATAAGGACTAGTAGATCCCTCCGGCCTATGAGGCCTCCATGTTTTCTCTCTCCTGAACTCGTCTGTCCTCTCGCTCTCAGCCCCACATGCCCCCTAACCGGCGAGTGATCCTTACCACCTGCTGAAATAAAACATCCGACTCCAACTCCCGAATCATGCTGAACTGAATATCATGCATGAACCCTTCAATGAATCTACGGACTTGTCTCCTAACTGAAGCAACCAAGGGAGGTGCATACCTGGCCAACTTACTGAATCTGACGGCATACTCCAATAATGATACAGCGCCCTGACACAACTGCTCAAACTTCGCGCGCCATGCATCTCGAAGGAACTAGGGTGAAAACTCCCTCAAAAACATCTCTGAAACCTGAAACCCATGTAAGTGAAGCTGACTCGGCTGGGCTACCCAACTCATATGCCCGACATCACTGACAAACTGTTTCTCTGAACTGAGACGTGACAAAAGTAACTCCGCTCATCTCCACAATACCCGAAGTACAAAGAATGCAGTGACACTCCTCCAGAAAACCCTAGGCATCACCTATCGCCAATCTACTGAAAGATAGGAGGGTGGTACTTCCTGTAACTCTCAAGTCTAAGTTGTTCTTCCTCTTATATCACTGCCTTAACCATGGGCTAAACTGAAACCACATGTTGTGCTGCCATGACAACTGGATCATGACCAACATGATCTCGCTACTCTGGAGTGTAGACGGTGGGAGTCTGAACTCCTCCCCTAATATGTGGAGTAGCTAGTACACCTAGAATCAATCCGGTTCTCCAATTGGGACTATTGGCAGTTCCTTTACGGCTACTCTGGCAGGTGCCCTAACTGCGGCACGTGCTTCTTATCGACCTCTGCCTCTGCCCCTAGCGACATATAGCTCGGGGATAATATTATCAGGAATCACATCTCGTTTCCTCACCATCAGTGAGAGAATGGAACGATAATTTCAAAATTCAAGATCAATGAACTCGCACGATAGGAATGAAGGAAGTGAAATTGTCTTAATAGTTTCGTAGCCTCTCAAAGATAAGTGCAGACGTCTCCGTACCGATGCGCAAGACTCTACTAAACTCGCTTATGACTCGTAACACCTGATGCGAGACTAAATTGCATAGTTTAACATGTGATATACCTTACATTTTATGCGCATTAATGATAAAAATACACTTGTTATGTGCTTAATGGAGTTTATTTTATGTGTAGGTGAATTGGAGATGGAAACGGAGCTAAAGGGATGCAAATACGTCGAAAATACGCAAAAGGAGACGCCCGGGTGATAGTCGGGCGTTTGCCCCCTAAAGCCTGGCACCCCCTAGCGTTAGGGGGCGTTTGCCCAATAAGGCCTGGTACCCCTTGATGCGAGACTAAATTGCATAGTTTAACATGTGATATACCTTACATTTTATGCGCATTAATGATAAAAATACACTTGTTATGTGCTTAATGGAGTTTATTTTATGTGTAGGTGAATTGGAGATGGAAACGGAGCTAAAGGGATGCAAATATGTTGAAAATACGCAAAAGGAGACGTCTGGGCGATAGCCGGGCGTTTGCCCCCTAAAGCCTGGCACCCCCTGGCCTTAGGGGGGCGTTTTCCCCATAAGGCCTGGTACCCCCTAGCGTTAGGGGGGCGTTAGGGCCCT
>ML432618.1:0-39189 GCA_005239525.1 Nicotiana knightiana
AACATTAACAATTATGTGTGTCAAATTCAATATTTTTTTAATTTTTAATTTTTGTTTTATAATATAAATTCATAATTTTTAATTATTTAATTGTTTGATTGTACAAATTTATATATATATATATATATGTATACCTATGGGTTCCGGGCTCGATATTTTGAGGCCCAGTGGCACCAAACTAACATTAATAATTAGGTGTGTCAAATTCAATATTCTTATAATTTTGTAAAAATTGCGCGGGGCACCCTATTTGGTCGCCCCCATTTAACCTATATCCGCTTTTTTTAAAACTTTTAACTTATACCCACTTTTTAAATAACTTCAGCTCCCCTTTCCCTCGCTGAGCTGAAGTTCACCAGTTAAAGCTGAAGTTTCCAAGTTATAAAGACAACAACTTCAGCATACGAGGCTGAAGTTCCTCAGTTACAAAGACAAAAGAGCTGAAGTTTTGTCTTTGTAAATAGGGGAACTTCAGCTCCGTATGCTGAAGTTGTTGTCATTATAACTTGGAAACTTCAACCCGTATGTTGAAGTTCCCCATTTATAAAAGACAAAACTTCAGCTCTAGAGCTGAAGTTTCCCAGTGTAACTGGGGGAACTTCAGCCCGTATGCTGCAGTTTTTGTCTTTATAACTGGGGAACTTCAGCCCCGTATGCTGAAGTTTCCCATTTACAAAGACAAAAACTTCCCCATTGTAACTGGGGGAACTTCAGCCCCGTATGCTGAAGTTTTTGTCTTTACAAAAACAAAAACTTCAGCTCTAGAGCTGAAGTTCCCATTTACTAGAGCTGATGTTCGCAAACTACTTCAGGCCCGTCTACTAGAATGCTAAAGTTTTGCGTGATTGTCTTTGATACTTTAGTCCCGCATGCTGAAGTTATGCGCAAAAGCGGGTACATATGTAATTTTTTTTACAAAGCGGGTATAAGTTAAAACGCGGCACAAAAAGTGGGTACGGATGCAAAAGCCCCTATAATTTTGTGTGTTTGTATAATTAATAACTTAATTGTACAAAGTTTACATTTTTAACTATCAGTATAAGATACTTAAACTAAAGAAATTCTATGCTAAAATACTACACTTTACTATGCTACAAGGCTCTACATTTTACTACGCTAAAAGGGTCTGCATTTTACTACGCTAAAAAGGTATACATTTTACTACGCTAAAAAATAATCTAAACTAAACATAAACAACAAATATATTTTATCACAAATAAAACACAAAACGGCATGAACACACACATATATAAATCTGTATATTAACATACACATTTATTTGAAAATTTTATATTTTTTTATAAAACATTAATATTAAGTCCGGATAAATTTAACATACTAGTTCGCAAAAAAAAAACACAAAACGAAATAGAACACATTCAAATCAACTAATATGCATTATTATAAAAGTTTCAACATAAAATAAATCGAAATACCTCGATTTAGTATTTTCGGAAAGCAAATCGATTGAAAATTGACCCCCAAAGTGTGAACCCACAGTAATACGAAGCTCTACCCGGAAGTGGGACCTACGTTCTACACCTTTTGTGTGACGGGAAAGCCCATAATTTTTTTTAAAAAATGGGCGTGGGGCAGCCGGGGTGGGGGGGGGAGACCAGAAATGATAGTAAAAAAATGCTGGAAGGTTAAAGTATTGGGGAGGGGGACGGTCTTGAAGAAGAAGACGGATTTTTAAAAAAAAAAGGGTATAACGTCCAGTTTTTGGGCGCTATACCTGACACTATCAGTTTTTGCAGTATAACGCCCAAAAACTGGGCGCTATACATTAACGGCAGAGTTACCTTTAATGTATAGCGCCCAGTTTTTGGGCGTTATCTATACTTTTGTTCTCTTTTTTTTCCCACTTATTTGGGTTCTTTGTGTCAAAAAGAATCACATTTCAGTTTCGGACTCAAATTTTTGCTGCTAATACTTAAACTGAAATTCAAAAAGGTTTTCAAAATGCCATTTCTAGTCACCGTCAATATAACAATTCAGCCCACTAGTGATATTATTCGCTTTGGGTCTAAGCCCGCACGATTTTAAAATGTGTCACTAGAATGTAACGCCTATATAACAATATCTCTCATCTGTTTTGTCGATGTGAAATTCGCTAAGAGTGTCACATATAGCCCCACTTAAGTACTTAGCATCCTTGCTGAGGTTTGCCCCATCACCATTCAAGATGACACGCGGAATGACTCAGATACCATATGTAACAACACATCACACTAGTGATATTGTCTGCTTTACACCTAGTCCCGCACGACTTTAAACGTGTCACTAAAGTGTAAGACATGTTTACTTATATACCTAGCATCCTTCTTGTGTTTTGTTGACGTGAGATTTGCCTAAGATGTCACGCTCAAAAAATTAATAAATCACTTATTTTTTGTTTTTTGTTTTTTGTTTGTAATACATTATTAAAGCTTCCTTAAATATTTTCGTGGTAATATGCTCTTATATATTCAACCGCAATACATGCAAATTTGTATTTACAAATAAAGACCAAAAGCATGTAAGCATTATATTTACAAAAGCTTCATCTTTATCAAATTAGTCACACATAAGAGGAGGCACACTGGAAAACCAATTTCTACTACTCCCTTTACACACGGATAAAATATGCATATATTACAATATAGATCTGCGAGTGTCTCAAGATGAGGACAAAAACTATGTGATAGATATAAGAACATCCTAGCTAGAGTTTTGTGGTTGAGATGGACTTATAGTAAGCAATGAGGTAGTTTAGTACACAAATTATCCCGCGTACGTTCAGGATCTTTGAAAAAGTCTCACCCAAAGCATATAATGTAGACTAGGGGTGTATGTAGTATACATGTTCACATGTTCAACTGAGCCCATAATTTTTTTGCGGAGCATAAATTTTTATGTGCAAAATCTACTAAAATGCAACAAATCAAAGATTTGGACCCATAGTTTTAAAAATATAATGAGTTCAATGTTAAAAATCTTAAAAGCTAAACCCATAAAATTTATATCCTGGATCCGCCTCTCATGTAAACCATTTATTTTAATGCAAATATTAGTGACTGATTTCACGGCTCGAACATGTGACCTATTAGTCATATGAACATATTTTTACCGTTGCTCTAAGACTCCCCTTCGTAAAGTAGAATAATCCTAATATATCATTTACAAATATGGATGGCTACGAAACTTAATTTCATTACAAGCAGCATGGATGCCTTAAATGAATAAAGATAAAGATATAATTTCATTTGATAATTTTCCCATCACCTTGTTACATGACACCCCAAAAGTAAAATAAAAAAAAAACGAAAATAACAACACCCAAAGAAAAAAAATTAAAAAAAGAAAGAAAAAGGAAAGGGAAGATATATATTGTATGCCTTGTGAAGAAAAAGTAGGCATCTATAGAAGCACAACAACACTAGTAAATAAATATGTACAATTCTTCCCTTTCCCCAAAGAAAACACCCCATTTCACAACCTCTCTCGTGATTCTAAATTCTTCTCAAAACAGCATTGGAAGAATTTTCTGTTCCATAAATGATTCAAAAACCTAATCGTCACCATGCATTAATTCTGACGAATGAAGAGAGAGAAGACGAGAGAGAGAGAGAATAGAGATGGAGACAAGGAAATTTCAGTAGGGAACAAAAGACAAAACTGCATGTTTTTGCACCCTAGAATGGATCACCCAACGTAATCAAGAACTTCACCATTTCTATGTTAGGTTTTCTTATAACGCTTCTCTCTTCACGAAAAAGATCCTTTCCCTCTATTTTGTTCTCTTCTTCCCATCCTTCTCTTTCTCAAGGTTTTCTTGCTTGAGTTGAACTGTTGATGAACATGACATGAGGCATCTGATAGTGACACTTTTGGAAACCCCCCACCCCCACCCCCACCCCCACCCAAAAAAAAAGAAAAAGAAAAAAGAAATACCACAAACCCTCTACATATTTTTATAACTGAGATATTTTTGAGGGCTAGTAGCACACGGTTCAAAATCCAACGAATAATATACCAGACTTTTGTCTACGAGAGAGTTCAAGAATCTTTGATGTGCGCCTCACCAAGACATCAGAAGTTGCGATCTTACCACTAGATCATAACACCGGGCAGCACCAACCCTCTACATTATATTGTTCTTATAAGAGGTCCAAAAAAAAAAGACCACACCCCAAAAACAAAAAAAA
The DNA here is from genome assembly GCA_005239525.1 of Nicotiana knightiana. NCBI lineage: Eukaryota > Viridiplantae > Streptophyta > Magnoliopsida > Solanales > Solanaceae > Nicotiana > Nicotiana knightiana. The sequence goes on from ML432618.1 coordinate 4,188, forward strand.
AAAAAAAAAAAAGCACCACCCAAAAAGAAAAAATAGTAAAAGGCTAGTAGTATTAACTAACTAAGGATGTTGATGTTATTAGTTCTTTGTCTCTTAACACTTCCAGAAGCAGAATCATCTCCACTTGATTTCTCCATAACTGCTTTAAGGGCTTCTTGTATTGAACTTATTGAATATTGTGGTTGTTGTTGGTGCTGATCAAGATCATCACTTGTACTCAAATCATCTTCTTGATTATAATTATGATCTCCAGTTATGAACAAAACATTTCTCACACGTCCACCAAGTGTTGTTATTTCAGCTTTTAATGTTTTTAACCTTAGTGCTTTTAATGTCTTGATTAAATCAGGTAAAAGATCGGACCTGTCTTCACAGCAGAGTGAAGCTTTTATCACAAACTTACCATCTTCGAATTCATCAGATGCATTATCAACTGTTAATTCATCTATCTCTGTTGGAACTGGACTACTTTCTGCTATTAAAGATGTTTGTCTTTTGAGCTCTTTCACATGTTGTATCACCTCAGCCAGCAATGAAGCTTTGTCCGTCTAGACCATAATTAAACCAAAAAAATAATATCATAAATATAATGCAATTTTTTAAGAGTTTTCGAACCATTCATAAACTAGATCAACAACAATATACGCAGTGTAATCCCATAATGTAGGGTCAGGAGAAGGTAAAATATATGCAGACTTAACCTAATTATTTCAGAGAGACCTCGGCTCAAGGAAAATTTAAAAGAGACAGACACAACCAGTAATAATATCAACCAGATAAAGGGATAAAGTGAATAAATGAAATCAATAAAACTTAAAATAAAGAAGGTTACTAACTATAACTTGTTGAAAATAATAAGTGAAGTAAAAACTTGTTGAAAATAATAATATGGGTATTCTAAACTTGATATGATTGATCATTAAACTGAGAAGTTTTAATGCTTTTAAGGGTGGAGTTTTCTCTACTATCAAATCTCCTAGTCCTAAATGATATAACTACATGCCTTAATGCTAATTAAATGTAATCGTCAATACTAATATTTTTAAATTTAAATTATCAGTTTTTACAACTGAAAAGGAGAAAAGAATGAAAAATGAGAAAATGGGATTTGTAAATTTGACAAGATTGATCATTAAAATGAGAAGTTTTAGTACGTTTTAGAGTGGGGTTTTTTGGGCTAGGCATGAGAATAGAGTGGTTTTTTCAGGGTGTAAATGACTGACAAGAATGCTTGTTTGTCTCTCATTAAACTTTAATTTCTTTTCTTCTATCTATAAATAAGACAATAACTCTTGTTTTGATTTTTTTTTTTTAATTTTCTCTTACTACTTTATACTATTGGATGTAAATTAAATAACAGACAAGAATTTTCTATGGAAGCTTTTCAACTGCTACGTGGTTTCTCTTTTTCATGTCAAATTAGCGACATTAACGCTTGTTCCCTTTTCCCGTTTCGTCTTTCCTCGGAACTAGCACTACAATCAGAATATTTCCACAATCATCGAAAAAATTTATTCTTTATGTCCAAACCTAACTGAAATAATTAAGAACTTAATAGATCAAAGTAACTTTCCCAATTCATGTGATACTTTTTCTTTATAATTAATAATTTATTTTAAACGATAAGTTTTTAATTTTATGTTGAATTAAACACCATCACATAATGTGAGATGGAAGAAGTGTTATTAAGAAATTTCAAAAGGGTAACACCTTTTTTATTTACCTAAGTACACACTTAACTCGCTTTAGTGCTGCTAGGTTTTCTATTATTTATACTTTCCACTTTCTAGCTAGGGATGAAAAAATCCAAAAACACAATCTGAGAGGATCTAAAACTCAAAAGAGATAGTACTTGAAATACACCGAAATAGACTTTTAAGTTATATACATGAATAATATAAATATTTATTATATTGTCAATATAATTTAATCATCACAGCAAGTTATTAGTTATATTTCATGTTATCATGTACTCTCACTATTAAAACATAGTATTATTTGTTGTTGTAAGTTATAAATTACTTTATATTGCCAGTATATATGGCATAATTAGTAGCGAAATTAGGAATTTCTTCAATGTTGTTCAAACTTAAAAGAAATGAGAAATATTCCCCAAAAAAAGTATTCAACATATCTTTATACCTCTGTAACTTAATATATTATTTAAATATAAAATGTAATTTTTCGACAAAAGCTGATAGATCGACAACCCTAACGTAAATGTAGCTTCACCCTTGGACATAACTACACATCAATTATAAATAAGTAGGAGTCGGCTATATCAATCGTCAATCTTATACATATATAGGACATAAAATATTGCATTAAATAATCATGAAATAATTTTGTAAGCATGATGATATGATTAATGATTAGAAATGCAATATATATGGAGCCTTACTTTTGTAGTATTGGGAAGAAGGCTACGTAATTTAGCAAGATGATTATTGATTCTTTCTCTACGTCTCCTTTCAGCTTCACTATGACTTTTTGAAGCAGCTAGAGCTTTAGCATCCATAATTTCTTGAGCAGTCATTTTCTGAAGTTCAGCTTGTAAACCAAAAGGAGCTGAACCGGCCGGTTGATGATGAACCACATGACCTAAAGTATCAGAAATAAACCGGAGGTGATGGTCTGATGAAGTTGTACCTTCGTAAGCAAATTGTGGTACTCTTCTGTTGAATAAGCCGCCGTAAGGTGATGGTGTTGGTGGGAGAAGAAAAGGGTCGACGTGGTGGTGGTGAACCGGGTTGAAGGGTTGAACCGGAGGGAGAGTCCAAGGTAGAATTTGAGACATTTCTGTGTTGCTTGGAAAGTGAACCGGATTGATATTGAAGCTTTGTGGCTGCATATTTTCTTGATTTGCTTGTTGAAGTAGTAGTTGTTCTTGAATACACTGTTGAAGATTATGTATAGCTTCAGAACAATTTCCTTGTTGATCTTCTTGATCTTTCCTATCAGACATAACATATATATATATATATGGATAGATAGATAGATATAGTATGCGTATATATTTTATGTGTACAAGAGTGAAATTTTGATCTTTTTTTTTATTAAAAACAATACAAAATAAGTTTAATTTTCAAGAACTTGAATGAAAAAGTTATTGCTTAACCAAAGAAGAGGGTATTACAAACTTAGATTATTAATAACCAAGAATGAAAAAGAATATTAAGCAAACTTGGATTTTATGACAAAAGGGGGATTTTGCAAAAGGGAATAAAACACAAAAAGAGGAAGTACAAGACAGACCTTTGCTTTGGTGTATAGAGATGAACAAAGTGAGGTTTTTTTGAGAGAAGAAAAAAGGGTTTTTATTTTTCTGCCTTTCAACTTGTTCTTCTAACTTTGTATGGTTTCTTTCACTGAAAAAAAGCTTTTGTTTGTGTGTAGTGTTGAATGACAATGGAAATGACCCTTTTTATCCTTAGCATCAACTAGCTTTTTTCAAATCTCTTTTGTGGTATTTTTTCTTATATTTTTCAAATAAAGTTATTTTTTTCAGTATGTATACACTCTTCTCTTTCATATATTCACCCCACTTTTCATCTCTCCACTCCTGACAATATATAGAGGGTATACAAAAGTACTGTCAGTCTTCTTTCCTTTCTCTTTACGGCATTCTTTTTTCTCTCTCAACTATCTATTTCTGTAGCTATCACACTAACTAGTCCTTTCTCTCTCTCTCCTCTTTGTTTTGTTTTATTTATTTTCCCTATAGAAACACATAAACAATACATATTTACTAAATAGTGCTTCCTCTCAATTTATTTGTCTTACTTTGACTTAGACATATATTTTAATAAATGAATAAAAGAATTTCAAAACTTGCCATCTATTATACATACCATAACATTTCCATAACTATAAAAAAAAATTTAAACTTATATATGTGCACTACTAAAAAACAGGATTTAACGACGAACAAATTTTATAGCGATAGATTATCAAGTTCGCTACGAACAATTAGAGACAAACTAGCGATGAAATTCGTAGTTAAAGTTTTTTGTAGTTGTGATCTAAAACAAGTCATATCATTTGTATGATTATAAAAGTTTCACATTAAAGAAATATAGGAGTGCGCCAATCTTATTAAAATGGACTAATAAAGAAATAATATCAATTTTTTTAAACGGAGAGATTAATAGTATATAAGTATAGTACTAAAATGAATTATGAATATTTTGTGATTGGTTCAAAGTATATAATTAGAGTGTGTGAGTAATGTTGCTGCAGCAGAAAGAAAGAGAAACGGAGGGAGCAGAGATACAACACAGTGAACGCACAACACACGGATTGTCGACCGACCAAAGACAACTATAATAAGTACTTAATAAAGTTTTAGTTACTGATGAAGAAATTTAATTTATATTAGCAAAGACAACTATAATAATAAAGATACTAGAGATAGCTAGGATCCAAAATTTAAATTTAAATTTATTTTTATTTAAATTATACACGGTGAATCAAGCTCTATCCGCATCTGAATTGATATGTAAAAATCTTAATGATATAAATTTTAATAATACTTTCAAATTACAACATAACAAAAGATTCCAAGTAATTTCTTTTTTATCTGCTTAAATTTTGGTAGATAAATTATCCGATAGTTGTCGTGATAGAAAATATTAGCAAATATTTTATGAAATAACCGAGATACACGTAAATCAACCTAAATACCACCAATTAGAAAAATGCAAATTCGTCGACTTATAGAAAAAGAAACTAAAAAAAGTTGTTTTTTTTAGTTGATGTATATATTTGTTTGTTATTCAAGTGTGTAACTGTGTGTAATGGATCATGAGAGAGATATATTTCACATTCCTGCGGGATTCCGATATCGAGGGTCTATTGAAAACAGTCTACTTATAATTCTCATAAGGTTAGAGTAAAATTTGCATACACACTACGTTTTTCATACCCCACAGTATGAGATAATACTGAATATGTTGTTGTTGTTGTTGTTATTGTTGTAGGATCCGGATAAAGGACACCCAAGGGGTATATTTTAGACTGCTTATCAATTATCATAATACAAATATTAATAATTATTTTTACGTTTTAAACACATAACTTATAAATCATACTGAGATAATTTTATCGTTATTTCAAAACTTCATTTCTTTTGATTGATGTATATATTTGTTTATTCAAGTGTGTGACTTTGTGTAATGGATCATGAGAGAGATAGAATAGGAAAATGGTAGTACAAGTAGTTTAAAGAAGTTTGGCTATGGTATTAGTAGGTTTTCGGTCAAGCCCCCACGTTCTTCTATATTATTATTCTCTCTTTCGATAGAGAAGTAGGCTATTTTCCACGCCAACCCTTTCTGCTTCCCCAAGACCCATGTAATCATTGTGTCTTGGAACACACTCCTCCCCCCACCCCCGCCCCCAACCCCACCCCCATACCCCCTCTTCTACCACCCCAGGTGGGGTATAAAGGGGAATTGGAATTGGCCATTGTTACAACTACATATTACAACTACATATTGAGTTTGTCTTCACATTCCATAGTTCTATTCCTCGGTTTCAGTTACATATATTCATGACACATTTAATATAGTTTTATGCTCGTTTGAAATTAGTACTATATCCTACTTTGAATTGATTTACTACACTTGAAAACCCCACTAATTAGATCAATGTATCCTTTTTGTTTGAATTTCTTCCTTTTCATTTCAATTCAGTGTCAAGTACTCACATTGAACTTTAGTTAATTTGAATTTGTACCGAATATGATCTACTAAAAAGAAAAACACTTTTATCAAGATTTTTTTTGTATTTTGTGAAGGTCGAGAATTAAGGTAAAAGGTTCGTAGTTAATAAGTGTGTGTCGTCTCCATACCGATAGTATTAATAGTTATTCTTGTATTCTGTTATTGGTAATTTCTATTTCTACTTTTTGATCATTTCGCTTGTTTTCTTATTATCTTGATGTTGTTACTGTTTTCTTTTTTCCTTATCGTGAGCTGGTGGTCTATCGAAAATAACATCTCTATCCTCAAGGTAGGGTAATATCTGCGTATACACTACTTTCTCCAAACCCACTCGTAGAATCATAGCTCGAACATGAGATCGCTAGTTTTAATTTCCTTTTGAAATAACTTGTACGTTAAAAATGTAAAGTTCTTACATTACCTGTATATCTTAACTTGTTATAATAAAAAATTTCCTTTATTTTTCAGCTTAATGATCTCACTTTTATTAACAATTACAAGTTATTGTTGTTTAGATGATCCGATCGTATGAAAAAATTTATATTGTTGGATAGATTATAGAATTTAAAGGTGATCTTATTTTAATTTTTATTAACTGTACCTGTGATTTTGAACTCAAGAGTTTCTTTATTCTCTGGTCTATTGGTTGGGAATTGGCAACAGAATTTCCCACTAGTTAAAGCAATACTTAGGCTACCACAAGCTATAGTATAGTATCACTTTTATCAAGTTGTTGCTGACATAAGTTACAAGTTCTAAAATGTTGTCTCTACTTAAGTTGTGAGGTTTGGTGTGATTCTATACTGACATCATGTTGCATTATGATACTGGTTATTTTTCAAAGATTTTAATCAATATAATTGCTATATTACCAAATTAACTCCAACGATTATAGACAAAACAGTATTTAGAGCCAGAAGTGGCCTGGAGTATGAACATTATATGAAAAAAGAAATTAGACAAGGCAAGAAAGATATTCCATAGTTATAGCTAGGTAATTAGTTACGAGTCTAAGTTATATACATCGTTACTATAAAAAAAAATTATACTATCAGGTCACTTAAATGATATCTACTGGTAGGTCTCCTTAAAACGAGAGGTTTATAATCCCAAAAATAAAATAAATTACTTGTTACAATAAATAAAAATGATCTAATAATGTAAACATTTATATATATATAGTTAAACCTCTCTATAACAATCTCGTTTGTTCTGATATTTTTTTGCTGCTATAGTGAAGTGTTGTTATAAAAAACATATACTATAACGTAATATTAAAATCAGTTTCAAAAAAACTTGACTTTTATAGTAAATGGTTGTTATATAGAGATATTGTGTTTTATATATATACACTAATTACCTTAGTCCCTCAAGAGGTGGCTTTCTAGTTTGTTCTGTCATGTTTGGTGGTTGGGACAAATTATGTTAATTTGTTTGTTTTTTATTTATAAGGGTGTCTTTATTTTAGTCAAAATATGCATAAAGCTCCAAAGCTGTTTTTCAGAAATGATTATAATACTTACAACCAAAAAAATGACTGACTAAGAGTGAATTGAGGAGAAAAACTTGCTTTTATCCTGAGATGTCTTGACCAACAGAATCTGACTAATTACACAGTTCATAAGAAATTTGGCTGAGTAAAGTTAATACAAATATCATCAACCCCTGCTCTCTCTTCTTTATTTACCCTATATCTTGGAATACTAAAGAGCTTTATTGATTAATTAACTAAATAAACCAAAAAAAAAGTTATATATATTTTCCCTGATTCATATTATCTGTTTTCTAAAATTCTTGCAAACCTCTTAAGAATAAATTAAACAGCTTAATTTGATCATAAGAACATTTCTGTGAACAAGCCGTTATCTCTCGTTAGACGTATCACACTCTACTACTTGAAACAATAAGGGTAAATATGAAAGAAAAAATAAAGTAATAAATGATTTCAAGTTTTTCTAAACTGTAAAACATTTTGAAACCAATTCTGTTTTTTTTTGTTCTACTGGCCGGTAAGGGAATAGTTGTTACCCTTAGGATCAAGAATTTGCATTATCTTAATATTCAAGAAAGTAAGTTTCTTTTCATTACCTAGAGAAAAAGATAAACGTGGATATATCCGCAGCACTGGCCTCCATCATAAATATTTCTGAGGAAAAATCTAAACAAGTATCATGATATATAGTACGTACAAAAAGCAGCTTAGTAATAAAGGGCACCACGGCGCATGAAACACTCCGTGTTCGCGCAGGGTTCAGAAAAAGATCGCACCCCAAGAGAATATGATGTAGTCCTCCCCTACAACACCAAAAAAATCGGGTCGAACTTCTAAATCGCCCGCTTTTCAAATAACAATATCGTGGCAACGTAGACCTAAGTGGTCATATTGGATCCTTGGGAACCATCACAAGTACGGCCAGCCTATATATATTTGAACGATAATATCGTGTCGTCCAACGGAACCGTATAAGATCCTCGAATCAACCATGACTACCATCTGCGGTCCATTTTCGTTCTCTTCCCTGCCCGGGAAGGAGGATCAGAAAAGCAGTCTACTCTAATAAAAGTATAATAAGCGATCGATATATTAAAGAAGCAGCTTGGTATATGTTTTGTTAAAATTAAATGAGGAATAGAGAAAATCTTCTATAAGTCCCAAACTTTCGAGAGAATAAAGATTAGTTAGGTTACTGTAGTATGTGGCAAATTTGAACAAACACTATATGTAGGAATAAGACCCTATGATTCTATGAACAAACATTTGAAGTAGGAATAAAAACCCTATATGCACATGAACATGAAGAAGAAAAACATGTTCATTTCCAATGTCTCTTATTAGTGCTCTTCCTACTATATTTTTAGTACGGATTTCCCTTCTTCTTTTTCACATTGTCAAGTCACTCCTCAATTGCCTCTCTGCTCAATTGCAGGTACTATTCTTATTCCTTTTATATATTTCCTTTTTGTTTTGTGAGGGAATGGGAAAGGGTTGAATCGAGTTATTTCATGGCAATAATTACGCACAATTAACCAGATATATCGGATTTTAGGCTAGGGTATAGAAAAAATGATAGTATGGAGCGGCTCTCCCTTTAATGATTTTTATTCGGCAGGAATCTGGATTGATCGAGCCCTAATGTAAGTAGGGTGATAAACAGAAGCGAAAAAAAGAAGAAGATAACTATGCAATATAATCTTGGTCCTTAAGCTAATTAGTATTGCCTATCAGCAAATAGAGTGAACATTATAAATTGGATGTTTAGAGATGAACCAAGAATTTTACACCATTTATTATTCAAGATATTACGCGAAAACATGTATCCAATCTTGATCCTTAAATCTAAATATTATATATAAGCAAATACGGGGAAAAAAATTAAGTAGATGAATCAAGACATTTACACCATCATTATAACCAAAACAAAAAAAATTCAAGAATGTCACATCTAAAATTCAAGCACGTAATTTTTTAGTCACCTTTGACGCTGCACTAAAAGCTTCTCTTGTATAAAAGAGATTCAGCTATATATACACACTCCTATACTTATTTTTGTCTTATTTGCATAATATTTTTTTTTCGATATTTATTTTAATTTTATTTGGACCATATAATTTTCTGAGATTCGTATATATATATATATATATATATATATATATATATATACTCCGTTGAATTCTGTAGAAGTGGCGGTGGAGCCACATATATTCAAGGAGTGTCAATATGGGCGGATTTATAGCTTATTTTAGAAGGTATGTGAACTCGTGGTCTTTCCGTGAAACAAGATATTATATGTACAGTTTTTCTAGAAATGATTTAATATTATTTGCCGGCACTCATGCTCCAAAGAGGCTAAAATGGTTCACTTGGTTAAGTGATGAGTTATTTATCTATAAAAGCAGAGATCAATTCCAACATAATACTTTCTTTCTTTTAGTGGTGCACTCATATTATAAAAATTCTAGATCCGCTTCTAAGCGACACTCATTCTAATTATGTACATATATATATATTACATATTGAAACTCCTTGGCTTATTCGTGGATTTTCTTCTTTTTATTTCGATCCCTTTAAAGAAAATTCTGACTTTATCACTGCGTAGAAGCTAATGGAAGCCTTTTCTTTTGTAACCATATGGTGGTCACACGCATGGCTACTTTGGTCCCCATTGTTTTAACCTTTTTAGCTAGGGCTCCTTTTTCCTGTACTTATGTTTTTTTATTAAGTCTTTCCTAATTCAAAGATTTGATGATAGCTAGTAGCACAAGCACTAGCCAAAAGAAAGATAAAAAAGAAAAACGTATATTAAAATGGAAGCTCCTTCTTCTTTGTTTGTGGGGATTATTATGACATCAGTCTCATGCTGTCATGACGTTTGTTCTCCCTAAGCAACAAGTGATTAATAATTAATTAGTCTTGAGAAACTAACTCCTCATGTCTTGGCTAATTATAAATATTAGTGCTCTTTAATCACCTTTTCACCGTTTTGGCTAATTACAATGGTTTTGTTTAACTTTTTGTAGAGTTTGAACAAAAAGGTAGATAAAGGACATGGCCAAAAACTAGTTTATAGTTTTGTCTTAAAGTATGGAACTTTTACATCTAATTTTATCCAAAAAAACATTCATTGCCCCTATAACATTGCTAAAGGTTAACCGCATGCCTCTCTCACATTACTAACATTATTGTTTTTTTCTTTAAAAACATTTCAGGTGGTTTGCACATGCTGAGATTGCATGAAAGTACATTTTGTTAGTTAATAATTTCATTGTCCTCTCTATGTACAAGTTATTATAAGAATAATAATTCCATTCGACCTCTGCCTAAGGTCCTGAACTCGTTTTAGGGCTTAGCTAACTTAGATTTGCGTAGGGAAATCCTATTTTGAAAATAAAGCACTCCTTAATGAAAAGAACTACTTCGATCCTTCAATTTTCGTTCGAATTAGAATCTTCCTGAAAAAAGTTAGGGATCACATAATCTTTTTTAGTTTTTTCTTTGAGTTTTTAGAATAGAATACCAATAATGATATAGAGTAGCTTCTCAACAAATTGGCAAAATAAATTGATTTACTACTTCTAATCGTTCATCCATTACACCATTTATGAATTGTCTACAGGTCAAGTAGAACTTTAATTTGTGTCAATGTTAAGAAAGTTATGCAGAAAATTAATGCTCTTTCTTTCTCGTTCTCTTTTTTTTCTTTCTGTTAACAAGGTTTAAAGTTTTTCCATTGTTGGGGCATATAATATCATTAAATAATTAAAAGTGTTCTCCACATCTCATTAAAATTTTAGATAGGATAGTCACACACTTTCATCATGGTATCCAAGTTTGGTCCTCTAATTATTTTGGATCTCAAGATTAGTTCTTTCAAGTTTTTAATTTCTAATTATTGCAGTTTCTATAGATTATATTCTTGAAATTCTTATAAGAGGGGAGTTCATATATGCAATTCAAAACATTGCAGCCACCATTTAAGCTGAGGAGAGCTTGATGGAAACCCTGATTACTCTTTTATTTCCTCATAAGTTTTAATTAAGTTAGATAATCAAAGAATATAAACTGATAAATGGTTCAACAAATCTGTAGCAAGCTGAATCTATTATTTGTAATATATATTCCAAGAAATCAATTCGGGTTTCTTTTTGTTTCCCACTCAGTGTGCGACATCTGTATTAGAACCCCGACTAATCTTTATTCGTGCCGGGGGAGGCGCTCCCTATTGAGTTCTTTTTTCAATTTTCAAAATTCGAATCCGAAACCTTTCAATTAAAGATGGAAGTATTCTATCCATCTCACTGTAACCCTCGATCATGATTAATTCAGGTTCTTGACAAGAAGCCATGAATTATAACTAGAGAATGATCCATTCTCAGAATAATCCAACTTCTTATGGCAAAAATGATGTACTTTAAAGCTGTACAATAGCATTAGTTTAATTAGACGGCTAGAAAATTAATTTCCAAGTTCCCCACTGCCCATAAGATCCTATATTAAACGTAACTTAGGTACAGATCATAAAGCCAAAAAAAATATATAATTTAAATGTTCCCTTTTACATTATGAACTTACTTATTGTTCCCTACTATTATTTTAAGCAAAAGTGGTTTGCTACAGAACAAATTTTCTAAAAGTCACTTTCACTTTCAATATAGATAACCATTTAATTTGAAAAGTGCTGCTATTATATATTCGTCCTTTTAAAATAAATCAGTCGTGTCCAAAAAACTTTGAATATATTTATTTACTTATTTTATTCAATATATATGATCAAAGGCCTTTTAAGAAAAATACAAATCCCAAACCAACCGAGGAAGAATCTATAGATGGGGAACTCCAATGGAGAAGTTGGTTAACTGAAGATTTGCCACTAGATAGAGACCAACATACCTAACTACTTTTAAAGTAAATTTTGTTATGGCACTTACCGCCAAATGTATATATGAATAAGAAATTCTAAGAACTCTAAATTTTATTATCACACATGTACTAAAGCATAAAATATACGTACTAGTCATTTTAGCAACAGAATTTAACGAGTTTATAATAATTCATTTACTGGAATGTATACAAGAGGTCGTCAAAGTTTGTCGATTTCTAAAAGGAAAGGAAAGGAAAGTAGGAATAACTTTTGTTAGAACAGTATCGGCCATGCATAGGGTAACATATATACCTATTAAATGCTCGCATAATAAAGCAACATGTGGAGCCGAAAACAGATAGAAAGTGACGCAAACGAAAATCAGGTCCGAACGCAACAATCTCGTTTATTCCCGAAGGGAATGTCGTTTATAAAGACAAAATAAATGACCGCCACCCGATAGCATTTAATGGAGAATACTCTATAGCATTAAGTATGTAGTCCGTTAAAGAGAATGTGCCATTCATTACCTACCGTGCACATTCTTCAATGACCCCCCATAATTGTCATTTAAGAGAGATTTGATCCTAGTATCCAGAAGCGGATTCATGATTTAAATTCTATGGGTTCAGTTTTAATGTTTTTAACATTGAACCTATTATATCTTTAAAGTTATGAGTTCATATCTATTATTTTTGCAATTTTAATAAATTTTTACATACAAATTTTTACTTTGTGTCGAAAGTTATGGGTTCAATTGAACCCGTAAGCAGTACATTACATCCGCCTCTGCTAGTATCTTGTTCTCTAGGAACAACTAACTATAAATAGTGAGCTAAACAGCCAATGTAAGGGGGGATTTTCGGACAAGCTTATGTCATATATTGTTCAAAGCTCAATAATATTTTATCTTCTTGCTTATTAATATCGTTACTATTGCCTCCGGAAGCTCTGCTCCCGAAACCAGGATTTCTACTATCTTATCTCGATTTCAACGCTAAGTCTTGCATTCTAATTTAATTTACTTATCATTATGGGATCAAATCGATTCACTCGTCTATAAACCACGTATAAATTCAACTGTACGGTTTTACAAGTAAACAATTTGGCCCCCACCATGGGGCTTAGACTATTGTGTACTTGAGTTGATCTTTGCATCTATTAATAACATGTTTGATTCTTTGTTCTTCGTAAAAATCATAGAAAATGGCAGATAACGATGTCATCATCGCACACAACATTGAGGCCCAAGGAAATCGGCCTCAGTATGAAGATTCAATCAATAATACCCGCAACGAGGGGGATGAGGCCACGCTGGTCCATGGCGGGCAATATCCACAACATGTTCGAGAGACAACTCCTGATGATGCTGAAGACGAGCACGTCGCTGAAACGGTAAGGATCCTGAGGGAGCAACAAAAAGCCATTATGGGCCACCTCTCACGACAGGATCAGGTCATGATGGAGTTGAGGCAGGCTTTGTCAGGTGCTTCCAACAATGCGAATGGACGAGGTCCAGTTCCTTTCGATGCTACCGTAAACCAAACAACGCAGAGGGACGACAACAACACCCTGAGAGGCAGAGTCGGTTTCGACAGGGATGAGGGGAACGATAACGGATCCGGTAATATCAATGAGAACGATCCCTTTAAAATTGAACTCATGCGGTTTATAATGGAAATAAACGCCTGAATGGATCAAATTCTGGGTCGCCACCAGTATTGAAAGGACCAGACTCGAAGAATTACACCCAGTTGTCATTCAAACCAAACACGACACTAGAATTGATCCCAAAGAAGCTCAAGCTGCCAAACGTGCCGAAGTATGATGGGACTTTGGATCCTCAGGAGCACATCACCAGCTTTACAACGGCGGTGGAAGGGAACGATTTATCCTCGCACGAGATTGAGTCGGTCTTGTTGAAGAAATTCGGCGAGACCCTCATGAAGGGGGCCTATACATGGTATTCGCTTTTACTCGAGCACTCAATAGATTCTTTCGAGATGCTCGCGGATTTTTTTATCAAGGCCCATGACGGGGCCAGAAAGATACCATCCTCAAATGCCGACATATTCAGGATTGTGCAATAAAAGTCTGAATTGCTGCGGGATTTCGTAACAAGGTTCCAGAAATAAAGGATGTTGCTGCCGGTCGTACCGGATGAATGGGCAGCTGAATTATTTACTAATGGGCTGAATCCGAGAAGTTTTGACGCTTTAGACGCTTTCCAAAAATTGAAAGAATGTTCGCTCGTCCAAGCAATAACATGGGCGAATATTCACAACCGGCACGAGTCGAGGATAAGAATTGAGGATGACAAACTCGGTTTCCCGGCATCAACCAAGGGTCGGGACCAGGAGAAGAATATTGAGAAATCAAAGGATGATTTAACACAGATCAACGGTCTTCAACATGTCGATTTTTGCCTTATGAAAGGGCGAAATGATATGGCAGAGGTTTTCAATCGACGGATAGATTCTCCACCAATAGCAGCTGATCACAGCCGGAATAACAGATCATTGCAAGACAGGGAGATATCAGGTTCCCGAGATTCCTCCTACCCTAGGCTATCCGAATACAACTTCAACTCCAGTGTAGTAGAGCAATTGTTGGTTATGAGGAACATTAAGGAAGCACGGTTCCCGAAGTCAATGAGATCCGATCCTAGTCAGAGTGTGATAAGTAGGGATTTTGACCGCTTATTTGCTCTTTTTTACTTGTGTTTTAGCTCGAAAATTCTTAAAGGTATCCCGATAACTAATGAAATGAGATTTCTTGCGGGAATATTGGGAAACGAGCCAAAAAAGTGAAAATCAACTCGAAAAGGAGTCAAAGTTGGACAAGGACAAAAACAAGATAAAAGTGCTTAGAGTACGGACCACACAATACTGTGTGCAGCCGCAAAAAATGAAGGATCCCTGTCAAAGTAGCTTCAGAGAATGTGGACCGCATAATTTTGGTGCGGCCTCAGAAGAGAGATTCAGAGAGTTGGGATTTTGAGCTATTGAAGTCGTACAATTATTGTGCAGCCGCAGAAGCTAGTGTGCGGCCACATTCACTAATACGTGGACCGCATAAGAAGAGATTCAGAGAACTCCAATTGAAGATATGCGGTCCGCATAATTTTTGTGTGGTCGCAGAAGCCAAGGGTGCGGCCGCACTCACTATTGTGCGGTCCGCAAAGTCAAGCCCAGCTCCCTGTTCAAGCCAAGTGTACGGCTGCACTCAGAAATGTGCGATCTGCACAACTAGATGAAGTGCGTCCGCATCTCATTTTTATGGGACCGCAGAAGGCCATGTTGACCAGTCAAGCTTAGAGTGCGGACCGCACTCAGAATTATGCGGCCGCACAACCTTCCCAGGGGCGTTTTTGTCAGATATTTTTTGCTTAGTATAAATTGGATTTTTTATCATTTTTAGGTTAAGTATTGTTTTGTAGGAGCACCGGCCGTTTTTCTTTACTGCTTTAAGTTATTTTGTACTAGATTTTTCTCCAAACACTAGATTTTCATCCCATAATTAATTATTATGGATTCTATCTTTATTTCTTCTTTCATTTTTGTATTTTTCATGAGTAGCTAAATTTCTAGCTAGAGTTGTGACCCAACCCTAGTGTGGGTATTTGATGGGTGTTTGAATTAGGGCTTGTTTGTGATTGGGTTAGTGATATTTAGCCTAGTTCTTGCTTGAACTCAAGAATTAATGGTTGCAAACATTGATTCATGCCTAATTGACTTAGTCTCTTCTTGAGAAAGAGAGACGAAGTCTAGGAAAACTTGGATAACAAGAAATTAGGGTGAACTCAAGAAATTGATAGCCCCAATTAAAGAGTTGAATCTAGAGATAGTAAGACCCGACTTGAACTATTATCACTTGTATTGTGCAATACCCATTTGGACTTGAGAAAGCCAAATTGGGCAAAATCGCTCAAACTGCCAAGAGGTATAGAGTGAGTATCCGAGTGTGATTGCTCTATTAGAACCCCAACTAATCAAACTTGCCCTAGAGTTTACAACCCATTAGGTAACCACCTACGTTTTCACGACCCTAAATCCTTTTATCATTTGTAAAACAACTCAAAATCAAAAATATTGTCCCTTAGTTTCATACTTGCAAACACTAGAACAAAGTAGAAGTAGAACAAAAATCAATATTGTGGAAGTGTAATTTGAGTCAAAACATACAATCAAACTAGATTTACACTTAATCCCTCTTCTAACTCCTTGTGGATTCGATCCCGACCTTCGTTGGGTTTATTATTGCATCGACCGCCTCACTACTTAATTGTGGTGTGGGTTTGGCCGAGATCAATTTTTGGCGCCGTTGCCCAGAAAAATGAGATGCCCCTCACCACCATCTTAGAGATTGATATTTTTGATGTGTGGGGCATTGATTTCACGGGTCTATTTGTGAGCTCATGGGGGAATACCTATATATTGGTAGCTGTGGATTACGTGTCGAAATGGGTGGAAACCGTGGCTTTGCCCAACAATGAAGCTCAGAGTGTGGTAGCTTTCTTGAAAAAGAATATATTCACAAGGTTTGGTACTCCAAGGTCCATTATTAGTGATGAAGGATCGCACTTTTTCAACAAAGCCTTTGATACTTTACTCTCCAAGTATGGTGTCACTCACAAAGTGTCAACCCCCTATCATCCTCAAGCAAGTGGACAGTTTGAAGTCTCCAACCGGGAGATCAAGAGTATTTTTTCAAAGACTGTGAATGCAACCAGACGGATTGGTCGAAGAAGCTTGATGATGCGCTTTGGGCTTATAGAACAACTTACAAAATGCCAATTGGTATGTCTCCATATCGGTTAGTTTTTGAGAAAGCTTGTCACCTTCCGGTGGAACTTGAGCACAAGGCTATGTGGGCATTGAAGAAGCTTAATCTTGAGTGGGTTGTAGCTGCCAACTTAAGGGTGGAACAATTGAATGAGCTTGATGAGTTTCGATTCCATGCATATTCAAGTTCGTCCTTGTATAAGGACAAGATGAAGTACCTCCATGACAAGTATATCCGGAGCAAAGAATTCAAAGAAGGCGATCTTGTGCTATTGTTCAATTCTCGGTTGCAGATGTTTCCGGGAAAGTTGAAATTAAGTGGAGTGGCCCATTTGAAGTTGTTCATGTGACACCATTTGGTGCTCTAAATGTGAAAAATAAGAATAATGAGGTGTTTAGAGTCGATGGGCACCAGGTTCAACAATATCTTGGCAAGTTTGATGATGGACACGTTGTGGTGTTGATCCATTTCAAGTGATTGATGGTAACTTGTGTTGTGTCTCGACGTTAAATCAGGCACTTCTTAGGAGGCAACCCATGTTTCTTTTTATTTTCTTATTTTTTCTTCTCTTTTAGATAGGTTTGTATTGAGCTAACTAGTTTTGAAGTGAATTGCATGAATGAGTGTGTATTGCAGGAAAAATTGGCCAAGTATGGAGTTTACGCGGACCGCACAGAAGGGTCCACGTCCGTACAATTCCTTGTGCGGCCGCACAACTGGGTACCCAAAACTGTCAACTCTCTGAAGTTGGATTTGCAAAGAAAGGGCCATTATGCGGCTGCACTCAATAGTTTCCGTACCTCACAGGG
Organism: Nicotiana knightiana; assembly: GCA_005239525.1. NCBI lineage: Eukaryota > Viridiplantae > Streptophyta > Magnoliopsida > Solanales > Solanaceae > Nicotiana > Nicotiana knightiana. Next base: position 21,864 of record ML432618.1, read on the forward strand.
TTATGCGGCCGCATTCAATTTTATGCGTACCGCGTATCATTGTTCACCCCAGGTCGAATCGTACTCAGAAATATGCGGCCGCACTCAGGTAAGACAGGAACCGCCTTTGCTAGGGTATAAATAAGGGTTTCCACTATTATTCACACTTTACGCTCTCTAAACTCTCAAACCCTAGTAAACACTGTGCAATCAAAAACAAATTGTTCCACAATCACACTCACTTCATCAAGCTAGATTTCTATTTGCATCACCCACTACTGGTAAAGATAAAAGGTGGAAAACTTTTGTGTGCAATAGAATTGATCCAAGCTTGAATGAGAACAACCTCCCTCTTCCTTGAGAAGTGTTTGTGGCCTCTATTATGGTGGGGTACCATATCAATATGGGTGCTATAATGTCAACCAGAATCACATTGGCGGTCCATAAAAATGAGAAGTCCTATACCTTTCCGAACACCCTCATAGAGTAATTCAATGATGCAAAGGTGGAGCCAAGGCCATATGACACAAAGGTAAAAGCTAAGAAGCTTTTTCTTGGTATCAGTTGCAGGGTGCGGACAACCCAAAGTTCAAGGAGACGGACACTACCATAGCTGGCCAGTCTGACGAGCCAACAGTGGTAGGTTTAGAGGTTGCTGCTGAGCCATCTTCAGCTCCCATGCCTACCACAGCAGTCGGTTCTTCCTCCAGGACAGCCGCCATGCCACCACCATTATCCTCCAGGCCTCTCAGTTCAGTTCCAGTGCTATCCTTATCTACATACCCTCTTACTGTGTTGCGAGTCTCCCAAACTTTGGCGAGCCTCAACAATTGGATGCAGACATCCACTTCTAAGTTGTCTGATATCTCCAGTACTGTTACAACGCAGTCCTCTACTCTAGCAGTGCCACAGGTGCCTCTGTCAGTGGAGGAAACTTTGAAGAAGATTCTGGATAACCAGCAGACTATCATAGACAGTCTGGTAGCTCAGGGGGGGTGCAATTGAGGAGTTGGCCAAGCAAGTGAAGAAAACGAGAAAGTCCCAGGCCTCGAAGAAGACAGTGGAAAGTTTGAGACTAGAGGTGAAGAAGTTAGCAGCATCAGGTGACTTGCACTTTGATCTATTGATGGACAAGGTCCATCAATACCAGCTGATCCAGCAGCTCCATCAGCGGAGGCACCATCAGGAGAGGTTGGCCAGTCTGATGAGCCAGATCTCACTGCCCCAACTGCTAAGGAGATGCTCCGGATGCTCTCCAACCATGTGGTCCCTCCGCCCGGAGATGATGATATTCAGTTAGAGGAGACCGAGGGTGGTGATGCTTCTAGTCACCCTGAGACCACATAGGGAGTTCTCTTAACTCTCTACCCTTCCATGTTCTTATTTTTGTTAAGCATTGGTGACAATGATTATTTTTCATTTGGGGGTGGTCTATTTTGATATTTTGATGATTTGGATGATTGTGTATGACATTTGATCACATTTTGGTCCTGTAATAACATAAATACTATTTTCCCTTTTTCTTTTATATTTACTCAATCCCTCATTATGTATATAATCATCCCTCTTGTATATGTTCATTTGTTTTACCTTTAGTATTTTATTTCATAGATTCTTCGTTTTGCTTTCCTAATAGTATAACTTCTTAATTACTTTATTAGCTTCTTTTTTATTTGTTAACTTCTTCTTATGTTTTAACGAACAATAAGCCTTTGGTTTTCTTAATGACACGGTTCCTTCCAAATGTGGGTCTTTTGTGAACCAGGTGGCTCTTCCCAACGATGGATGGCGTGACAACCTTCTTAAGTGATTGAGTCAGATTTTGATATTTAGGTAAAAACAAATAGTAGTAATAAATAAAAGAAGTCGAGCATGTTTCACTTGGTACCAACACACTTAACTATGCGCTTATGGTTAAAAATAAGTTTTTGTATAGAAATGAAAAAGCGAAAAAGGCAAAGAAAAATAAAGGAAGAACAAAGAAAAACACAAAAAGAAAGTGAATATTGTGAAAGGGTTGAAAAGATACAAAAGAAAGAAAAGTGAGAAGCATGGAGAAGGCAAAGAAGGAGATCGTGAATAGCATGGCAAATAAAGAGTGATGTCAAGTCTCTCTAATTCCCCTAAGGGAAAATAAAATGACTCAAAGAGTCGGCAAAGTATGAGCCAACAAGAGAGTATGAAGTGCTAAAGGAAATATGAACAAATTCTAATCCGATATTACTATCCTTAATCCAAAAGCCTTCATTACATGCCGAAAAATCCCTACGTGATATCAAGCCGAGCAAGCTTACATCAGTGGTGATCTACATGAGGGGCAAGCATATGGTACTTAGAGCCGGCCTTGTGACATTCTTGTGACAGTGATGAGCGAGTCTTCCTCGAGTCATTGTTTTGAATTCTTCATGCGTGAGCGAGATGAGCTTCCGGAGAGAATAGGAAGAGGAGTTTGGGATCCATAACGACTTGCATGAAAGTGTGAGCTTCCTTGATGAACAAAGTCACCTCTTTATTCTCAAGTGTCACATTAGAGCCATTTGTGCCTCAATTGTCAAATCATAGGATTTTTAATGATTCATGAGTATGTGGGTAATTGTTGGTCCCAATTGATTTGTGTTTTGACTCAACTTAGGCCAACTGAAATATCTTTTTTTTCTAATGGGGGTGGGAATTGCCTTAATTGCTTGAGGACAAGCAAAAACTTAAGTTTGGGGGAGTTGATAAGTAGAGATTTTGACCGCTTATTTGCTCTCGTTTACTTGTGTTTTAGGTCGAAAATGCTTAACGGTATCCCGAGAACTAATGAATGAGCTTTCTTGCAGGAATATTAGGAAACGATCCAAAAAAGTGAAAACCAACTCAAAAAGGAGTCAAAGTTGGACAAGGACAAAAACAGGGCAAAAGGGCTTAGAGTGCGGACCGCATAATACTATGTGCGGCCGTGAAAAATGAAGGATCCCTGTTAAAGTAGTTTCAAAGTATGCGGACCGCATAATTTTGGTGCGGCCGCATAAGAGAGATCCAGAGAGTTGGGATTTTGAGCTATTGAAGTCGTGCGGACCGCACAATTATTGTGCGGCCGCATTTACTAATATGCGGACCGGATAAGAAGATATTCAGAGAATGCCAATTGAAGATATACGGTCCGCACGATTTTTGTGCGGCCGCAGAAGCCAAGGGTGCGGCCGCACTCACTTTTGTGTGGTCCGCAAAGTCAAGTCCAGATCCCAGTTCAAGCCAAGTGTGCGGCCGCACTCAGAAATGTACGATACACACAACTAGATAAAGTGCGGCCGCATCTCATTTTTATGCAACCGCAGAAGGCCCTGTTGACCAGTCAAGCTCAGAGTGTGGACCGCACTCAGAATTATGCGGCCGCACAACCTCTGCAGGAGCATTTTTGTCAGATATTTTCAGCTTAGTATAAATAGGACTTTTTGTTATTTTTAGGTTAAGTTTTGTTTTGTAAGAACACCTGAGCCATTTTTCTTTACTGCTTTAATCTATTTTGTACTAGATTTGTCTCCAAACACTAGATTTTCATCCCATAATTAATTATTATGGATTCTATCTTTAGTTCTTCTTTAATTTCTGTATTTTCATGAGTAGCTAAATTTCTAGCTAGAGTTGTGACCCAACCCTAGTGTGGGTATTTGATGGGTGTTTGAATTAGGGCTTGTTTGTGACTGGGTTAGTGATATTTAGCCTAGTTCTTTCTTGAACTCAAGAATCAATGGTAACAAACATTGATTCATACCTAATTGACTTAGTCACTACTTGAGAAAGAGAGACTAAGTCTAGGAAAACTTTGCTAACAAGAAATTGGGGTGAACTCAAGAAATTGATAGCCCCAATTAAAGGGTTGAATATAGAGATAGTAAGACCCGACTTGAGCTATTATCACTTGTATTGTGCAATACCCATTTGGACTTGAGAAAGCCAAATTGGGCAAAATCACTCAAACTACCGAGAGGTATAGAGTGAGTATTCGAGTGTGATTTCTATATTACAACCTCGACTAATCAAACTTTCCCTAGAGTTTACAACCCATTAGGTAACCACCTAGGTGGAAGTCACGACCCTTGATCCTTTTATCATTTGAAAAACAACTCAAAACCAAAAATATAGTCCCTTAGTTTCATACTTGCAATCACTAGAACAAAGTAGCAGTAGAACAACAATCAATAATGTGGAAGTTTAATTTGAGTCAAAACATACAATCAAACTAGATATACACCTAATCCCTCTTCTAACTCCCTGTGGATTCGATCCCGACCTTCGTGGGGTTTATTATTGCATCGACCGCCTCACTACTTAATTATGGTGTGGGTTTGGCCGAGATCAGAGGGATCCTAATTTGTGGTGCGAATACCATGAGACCAACGGCCACCGGACAGGGGATTGCCGGCATTTGCACAAGGAAGTGGCGACATTGCTAAAAAATGGCCATCTCATAGAGTTCTTAAACGATCAGACTAAAAATAACTACTGCCGCAATAGTGATAACGCGGAACCCTCAAAAGCAGAAGAAGACCCTCCTTGTTTGACGATCAACATAATTTTCGGGGGGGGAACAAGATTAATGGTATAACATTTTTTGCGGCAAAAAAGACGAAGGTATTAGTAACCTACAGTAAGAGACTCCAGGAAGTCGCTGAGGACAACATTACTTTGACAGACGAAGACACAGATGGACTACTGCTTCCGCACAATGATACCTTGGTAATCTCTCTTAATGTCTTAGATTATAAAATTAAACGTGTTTTGGTAGACCCAGGAAGCTTGGCCAATATTATCCATTGGAGAGACATGGAGCAAGCCAAGATGACCAGAAGTATCATTCCGGCCATAAAACTACTCGTCGGGCTCAATTTGGCAAGTGTGACAACCCGAAGAGATATCCTGGTGCCCATGATGCCAAGAGGGTAATGAAGACGACCATTTTCGAGGTAGTAGATAGTGATATGGACTACAACATTATCCTGGGGAGACCATGTCATCAACATATCATCAATTACTGAAGTTACCAACTCCCGAGGGAATTAAACAAATAAGAGGAGACCAACTGGAGGCAAGGGAGATGAACGCAATCTCGGTGTCCAGTAGAAAATAGAAGGAGCATGCAACATAGCAATTATAGGAACCGACTCCTGCTCCCAAACTGAACGAAGTCAACCAGGGAGGGGAGGAGTCAGAATCCTATCAAGTATCACGATATTTCTAGGTACCAGAAGAAACAGACGCAAAGAAAGTCCATAACGGAAGAACTTGAGCAAGTCGCGTTGTTCGAAAAGTTCTTAGAGATGAAGTTCCACTTGGGGACATAATTAAACCTCGAGCTAGGTCAGAATTCATAGAATTTCTTAAATTTAATGTTGATTGTTTTGCATGGTCGCATGCGTATATGACAGGTATCTCGCCAAAAATGGTCGCACACAAAATAAGCATGGATCCTAACATCCCTCCGGTTAGGCAGAAAAAATGCCCTACTGCCTAGGTCAGAAACAAAATTCGTCAAAGAAGAGGTAACACGTTTTCTTGATATCAGTTCAATACGAGAGGTAAAGTATCCTGATTGTGTAGCTAACATATTAATAGTTCCAAAGAAGAAAATAAATTTCATATATGCGTAGATTATAAGGATCTAAATAAGGCATGCCCAAAATACTCGTTCCCATTTCCGAACAATGATCAAATGATTGATGCTAGGACCGAGCACGAGTAAATGAGTTTCCTCGATGCTTACTCCGAAAGTAACCAAATCACGATGAAAACCGGAGGATCAGGAAAGAATTTCGTTCATAATGAACTTCGGCACATGTTGTTATAATGTGATGTCTTTTGGGCTAAAAAATGCTGGAGCCACTTATCATCGACTCGTAAACAAAATGTTCAAAAAGCAAATAGAGAAAACCATGGAAGTTTACATTGATGATATGCTGGTTAAGTCTTTGAACGCATGTGATCATCTAAAACACCTGCAAGAAACCTTTGACATCCTACGGAAGCACAAAATGAAGCTTAACCCCGAGAAGTGTGCATTTTGAGTCAACTCCGGTAAGTTCTTGGGATTCCTGGTGTCGCAAAGGTGGATCAAATATAATACCGATAAAATGAAAGCCATCAAAGACATCCGTGACTAGCTATCAAGCATAAAAGAGGTTCAAAGGTTCACAAGAAGATTGACCGCTTTAAGCAAGTTCATTTCCCGGTCTTCAGAAAAATGTCATCATTTCTTTTCACTCCTCAAAAAGAAGAACGAATTCGAATGGACTCCGGAATGCTGAAAGGATCTGAAGGATTTGAAAAGGTATTTATCGAGTCCTCCATTACTGTCAAAATCGGAGGAAGGCAAACACAGCTGATTTACTTAGCGGCCTTGGAGGTAGCGGTAAGTGCCATTTTAGTCCGTAAGGACGAAGGTACGCAATCTCCTATCTATTATATTAGTAAAATTTTAGCAGGAGCAGAAACTCACTACCCACATCTGGAAAAATTTCCCTTAGCTCTCGTAGTCGCCGCTCGAAATCTTAGGCCTTATTTCCAATGTCATCTGATAGCCGTGGTGGCCACCTTCCCCTGCAGAATACCCTTCATAAACCTAAACTTTCAAGTAAGCTGGCCAAGTGGGCACTCGAAATGAGTGAATTCGACATAGTTTATAAATTTAGGACTGCGATTAAATCACAAGTTTTGGCCGATTTCAGCCTGGGACTGTTACCTTTGGCTACCATAGAAGCAATGATGGTGTTAGAACTGACATCAGGAGTTTGGACTTTGTTCACAGACGGAGCTTCCAATGTGAAAAGGTCCAGGATTGGCGTAGTGCTAATCACGAGGGAAACCCTAAGGCAGGCCATAAGAATTGTTCCTCTGACTAATAATTAAGTAGAGTATGAAGCTTTGATGCAGGACTCGAGCTGGCCCGGGGACTAGACTTCGAGGTCGTAGAAATAAAAAATGATTCCCAATTGGTAGTAAGTCAGGTCTACGGGGTCTTCGAAGCCAAAACCCACGGTTCATGGAATGGTCAATTACCCGCATCCCGAGAGAAGAAAATGCGGAGGCAGACGCTCTAGCCAATCTGGGATCGTCCACGAAAATGAAAGGATCAGACTCTGGTATGGTCGTGCAGCTTATGCATTTGATATTAGACGCCGAAGGATATTACGAAGTAAACACGAATAATTTGGTATAGGATTGGAGAAATAAGATCATTGACTATCTCGGTCATAGAAAATTTCCTGAAGATCCCAAGGCATCGCTGCACACTAAAGCAACTCGATACAACTTCAAGGGAGGTCAATTGTATAGAAGATCTTTTTAAGGCCCATTGGACCGATGTTTGGGAGCTTTCGAAGCTAACTATGTCATGAGAGAAGTCCACGAAGGGATATGAGAAAATCACTCAGGTGCGGATTCCTTAGTGTTAAAGCTTATTAGGGTAGGATACTACTCGCCCCGGATAAAACAAGACGCCAAGGCTTATGTTCAGAAATGTGATAAATGCCAACGCCACACACTATTGGTACATCAATCAGCATAGCTACTACACTCAATTTTGTTTCCCAGGCCGTTCATGAAGTGGGGAATGGATATAGTCGGTCTGCCGCTGTCGGCCCCCTGTAAGGTAAGATTTATTTTGATTTTAACTGACTATTTTTTTAAGAGCCAACCTCCGTTATTTGAAAGTAGGGGACTTGATTGTAAGGAAACTAATTCAGAACACCGCGGAGATCAACATAGGAAAACTAGGTCCGATGTGGGAAGGCTCCTACCAGGTTTTAGCTATCACTGGGAAATGGTCATACAAATTGGAAAATCAAGACGGGGAAAAGTTGCTGAGCAACAGGTATGTGGTACACCTCAAAAGATACTATTGCTAATGAGCACCGCTTATACTGAAAGTATGTGCTGCACTCTTTTTTCCTCTGTCCTGCTTTTGTCCCAATTAGTTTTTTTTGTCAAGGTTTTTAATGGGACATCAACGAAAAGCATAATACGAAGGAAATATCATCAGGAACAGTAAGACGTTTAAACAACAAGGCATGGAAGCAGAGAACATCTACAGGTCAGTTAGATAATCTTTTGCTCGGTAGCAAAGTTCCTACTAGAAGTAAAAGTTTGCTATCGGGCCAAAGGTTACCCGACTGTTCACGAGTTCAGGCCTCTAGAGAATTGTTAGATAATATTTGGCTCTACATCAAAGGTACTAAGGGGAAGTGAAGCTGCTATCGAACTGAAGATTATCCAACCACTCACTAGTGGAATTTTCAAAGGAGCAAGACTTCCAGTGTTCAAATTTGCGTTCTTTGCATCCGAACACTGGGGGAATGATAGGAGAATATGGAAACAATGATTTCCACATCGATCAGGACTATGAAATTTGGAAACAAAGTTTTATCATCGGGACCAGGGACTGCGCGACCAGCCTCGTAGAAACAAGTTGTACAAGTTAGCCACAGTAATGATATTTTTTTAGCACAACGAATGCTTATGTACTTTTGAAAACGGAAGGAATAAATTAAAGTCTTTTTATTGTTATCTTGTTTCTTGTCCGAACGATGAATTAATTTTATCATTTGAAAGTTAAAAAGGTACTTCAAATGCTAGTGTCGTATTGAACAGGAAAGATCCTCTTCAAGAGCACCGGAAACATAAGAGGGCCCTCTCTTATAAACACTCATGGTAAAGGGTTGATTCTAGAAGAACTTATACTTGGAATCCAAATGCTATCGGGGAAAAATGCACCCGAACCTTGCATAATTCGACGCAAAGAGAAAAACTTGTGCAATACATAAACGAAAAGTATGCAAACAGAAAAACTTATGCAATACTTAAACGAAAAGTACGCAAAGAGAAAAATTTGCGCAATACTTAAACAAAAAATAACACTTCTATATACAATAAACGTGCCAAGAAGCACAAGTACAAAAATATGGAAGAAAGAAAAAAGCTAAGCTACTGCATCCCCGGAATCTAGGAGAGTCAGTTGCATCAGGTTAGACAAGGAGACTCCTTCGGGCAGTTGACTCCAGTTCACGAGCCTTAGCAATTTTGGCATCAAAATCAATGACACCCGCTTTGGCCTCTTCCAAGGTTTTTCTCCTCATGTTATACATAGAGTATTTTTTCAACAATGAGGAAAGCCGCTCAGTGCTTAAGCTCTTCCTTATGTTGGTCAACCTCGGTTGAAAGGTTATTCCTCTCAGACATAAAGGCTTGAAGGCTGACATTGAGGTCACGAATAATGGAGTTAAAAACTTTATTATGCTCTATGACCCTCTTATGCATCTTCTCCATCTGGACATACTTCTTTTCAGCAGCAGCAACTTCTTTAATTTTGGAGTTCAAGGTTGCCTCCAAATTATTCAGTCTTTCAGCAGAGGCAGCCTCGCGATCGGCAGCAAAAAGAATGACATTTTGGACCTTAACCCATTTTGCCTTAGCTTCTTCAAATTTTACCCTTAACAGGGAGGCCTCTTCGCTAAGGGTCACTACCTCTTTGCTCGCTTTGCTGCAACCGAGCCTCCAACTCAATGGCCTCAGCAGCCTGTGCTTCCAGTTCCGGGAGGCAAGCAGCAATTTGATCTCGCTCGACCAACAATTGATCCCGCTCAGAGGTAAGTTTATATTTATCAAGGATCAACCTTTGAAGGCCCTCGAAAGCAAGGAAGTTAGACTACAAAACAAAAGTACAAATTAAAAACCCTGCCATAACAAAGATAGAAGGAAAAACAGAGGGCACAAAGATCGTATCTCCACCGTGTTGTGCATGGCATTGCTCACCATACACTCTCTCAAGGGAGACTGTATTTTATTCATATCTTTCTTTGAAACCAGAGGCTTTAGATAATTAGCAAGTTCCACCGGCCGGACAGCAGATGGCACCCGGTTGAAATTGAGAGGGGAACACACCGCCTCCTCTAAGGATCTTCGGAAAGGGCAGAGTAGTTATGTCCCAAATTCTCATGAACTGGGGAAGAGGGATATCCTCCCCTTGGATGACTACGGCCGGTGGAGATAATGTTGCAGTTGCTGGTGGCGAATGAAAAGTTGACGAAGAAGGAGATGAAGTTGATGGTGTTGTAGGTTGAGAAGCAGCTGCAGTAAAATCAGTGCTAGTTTTTGGTTGCTCATCAAATGAAGACGGAGAAGACACGGTACCCACCCTCACGGTACCGGGAATGGTGGCTAGGATTTAGAAGAGAGACTTGGCATCTTTCACTACATCACACTCCCCTAGAGCACTTGGACTTCGTCCTCGGTTGGTATAGTTAGCTCAACAGATTAAGCATTATGTTGAGATGATAAAGATCGTTGTCTTCTATGTAGAGAAGCCCCCTCATCACTGGCTCCTCCATCATCATCGATCACTATAGTGTCTGCGACAGGCTCAGGTGCGGCGCTCTTCTCCTTTTTATTTTTTCCCTCGGTCGTAGAGGAACGTCACCTTTTTTGTTGCTTGTTCTCCGGCCAGGGACTCCGAGTAGAAGCAATTGTACCTGTAGCAAGCCCGATGACACCCGTTCGGGTGAAATCCTCCTGCAGCAACCTCACCGCATCAGCAAGATCAGCCAAAACATCCTACCCGGGGACGGTAACAAAGCCCTGCGGAAGACCTGAATTCAACAAGAAAGAAAATTTAACCAATTTTCCTATACGAAAAGTAAAAACAAGATAAGTTCAACCTACCATGATTTTTGGCCTTCCACCCATATTTAAAGGTTAGTTTTTTCCACTTGCAGGTCTTGGGCGTAGTGACATCTAAAATCTTCTGGACCCACTGGTCTAAGCCTTCCACCCTTGGTGGTGTCCACCGAGTTGCTGAAATAGTGAAAGAAGAAGGATCAGTAATAACATGGGAAATTCTTTAACTAGATGTAAAGACAGACGATGAACTTACGAGTACGGTTCCATGATTTAGGAAATGATGGAGTCGTGGCCGGGATGATGTCCCTGGTTGCAACTACAACGTACTACTCCATCCATCCATGGTCGTTGTCATCATCCATGTTGGTTAGCAAAGCATGGTGACCACGTTTGCTGAAGATTATATCATTCCCCAACGGAAAATCTTGGGGGAATAAAGGTTCATTAGTCGAGCCATGGATAACTCTTCCCCCGTCTCCTGCTATAGACGCCAAAGACATGCGATTGTCCCCCACACATAAGGGCTCACCTATGCTAAGCAGACTTGGTAATAGAAGAAAAACTCCAAGATAACGGAGTCAGGTCCCCGATCAATGAAAACGGGCCCAAAGTGAAGGGATACGTATAAACATACGTAAAACCCTTCTTGGAGAAGGTTACCTGCTCCGCTAGGTCAGGAGAGATGATGTTCAAATCTTGACAGTTACAGTCTTCCTTCACATCAGGGATGCTAAAAGGACGGATGAAAGAAGGATATACACCAACAACCCATGTATGGGGGGTAAGAAAAAGGGTACTTCTCTTCGAAGTCTTTAACTGTGGGGATAATGGTGCTCGCCGTAAGAGGAGCAACATCATTAGTGTTTTCTTTAGTCTTTGAAGCACAGGAATTTCTGGAAATAGAGTCCACTATTATCATAATGAAGTAAGGATTTTTTCTCTAAAGAAGAAGATTAAAGGAAGTTGAAAACAAGTGTGAGTTGAGTAAAGAGAGTTTGAGAGAGTTAAAAAATTATGAAGTGTAAAAGGAGAAGATTGAGGTGTATAAGTAAAGGAATAGGTGGCTAAAATCGTGGCCATAATTACCTCGAGAACCAGTAAAAATATTGCAAACTCATGGGATGACACGTGTTCGGAGCATTAAATGCGGAGAGACGTGCATCTAATCAACCGTCAGAAACTTTTCAGATGGGGTCAGAAAATTTCCCGCCAAGAAATATATCTTTATCAACTTCCCGGTGACACAAGAATGTGCCATCAAAAATCAAGGGGACTATCTTTATAGGGAAAAATATGCTCATATTAAATACTCGCATAATAAAGTGACACATACAGCCGAAAGCAAATAAAAAGCGAGGCAAATGGCAATCAAGTTCGAAGGCAACAGTCTCGTTTGTTCCCGAATGGAATGTTGTTCATAAAGACAAAATAAATGTCTATCATCCGGTAGCATTTAATGGAGAATGTGTAGCCCGTTACAGAGAATATGACATTCATTGTCTACCATTACACATTCTTCAATGGACCCTATAATTGTCATTTACGAGGGGCTTGATCCTAGGACCTTGTTCCTTGGGAACAACTATAAATAGTGAGTTCAACAGCCATTGTAAGGGGGAATTTTCGGACAAGCTTATGCCATATATTGTTCAAAGCTCAATAATATCGTTACTAGTGCCTCCGGAAGCTCTGCTGTCGGAACCAAAATTTCTTTAGCTCGATTTCAACACTAAGTCTTACGTTCTTATTTAATTTATTTATCATTCTAGGATCAAGTCGATTCACTTGTCTATAAACTACGTATAAATTCAAATATACCATTTTACGGCTAAACGGGCTAGTACTTGTAATGATTTCGCTCGTATGGGTAATTTAATTATGTTCTCTGTATAGCACTTTTGTAATGACGTTTATTAAGTATCAAAATTATTCATGTTTTAACAACTACAAAAAAAACTAAAATTCTTGCCTTACTTTTGCATGGAAAGTATCTCGTTGCATGTTAGCTTCCTACAGATGATGTGATGATCATAGCAAGAGGTTTGCAACTTTCATTGACATACCATCAAAGGTTATGATGGGATAAATAAATTCTTTTCACCTTTTAATGAGAGGTTTTGGATTTTTTTTTAATACAAATTCGGATTACTTAGATTCCAATACAGGTGATAGACGTCAGACTTCTTATTTCAGACTTAAAACTAAAAAAAACTACGTCTTTAAGCTTAAAATTAGCTACTTGCTCTACAACACTATTTCAGACTTCTTATTCACGTAAAATTAGCTGAAATCATCATCGTCAGATCTGATAAAAGAATAGGATTATAACTTTGATTAAGACCATTGCATGATTAATAAATGTGGAACAAAGGAATCAGTTAGCTTTTTCAACATTCTTGTATAGTATAATACACTCAACTTTTTGTGTAGAGACATATCAGTCTGCGCCAAAGTTTGACTTTGAGCTATATATTGGATTAAAAACTAGCTAGGCTTGTCATAATGAATGTCTAAAATTCAAAACATGATTTAATTAAGTCAGAGAACATTCAATTTAATTATCCTTATTTGAGTCAATTATAATGAAGCTACTAGTAGGGTTTAATTTGTCAATGTGAAATAGAACCCAATTTCCTCTTTTTCAGTCGTTATCAGAACATGCTTTCAAATTGTCCATTCCATATTGTTGCCGAAAGTGGAGTCCTGGTTAATCATATCTCAAACACCATGTGGAAAATTAAAATGGGCACTTTTATTGTACATATTATAATGGATTAAAGTGGCTTTTTAACAATAAATAAAACATATTAAAACATGGGGGATTGACATATTTTCATGTCTAAGCCATAGGGTTTGTTTACTATTTGGCCTTGATTTTTTTTAATATTTGGTCTTATTTCTATTTTTGGTTCATCATAAGGTTCCACCGCTAGTTATCATTATTATTTATCAAGTGCTTCACCATTGAAAGACTTGCTAAACTATCAACAATTTTTTTTTTGCTTTTCTAGTCATCATCACCACTTGCTAAATTCTCTTGCGTATAGGGCAAGAATACTTTTAATATATGCATGCGTTACATTTTCGTTTTCCATTTAATTTTAGGCAGGAAATGAGTAGAAATTTCAAGTCGAATTCGACCTAGAGAGAAAAAAAGAGAAGCTTAAATCAAGACAATTCGAACTTCGTAATAATAAAAATTGAATGGTATTCATGTATAGAAAAATAGTTTTAGGGTTCGGAAAGCTTGAAACATGATGATGCCTAGCAGGCTCATATTGTAGGATATTCAATAAAAACCGATAAACTCAAATCAACCTGACTTATGTATCCTATTCGGTGCCGAATATTCATAGTAAAGCCCGACTAGTATAAATTTACAATGAGTAAAGTCTATTAAAAGGGAAGCGCTGGCCATCAATATTTTTTTTATTTTCAGGCTCAAACCGAAATATCTCGTTAAAGGTGAAGGGATCATAACCTGCTAAATCCAGATTACAAGCGACAAACAGATATATTCTAAGTCCGAAGAAGCAGATAAAATGAAATTTCAACGATTTGATCATTTGTGTTTAAGAAACGAATTTTTTCAGAGATATATTGAATAGTTACTTCTTGTCGGTGAATCACATATTATTTTGACCATATGTGAACTATTTAGTAGGCGTTTGGATATAAGAATTGTAAATTTTTTAAAAATTGTGAAAAAAAATTTCAAGTGAAAATGGTTTTTGAAATTTAGACTTTAGAGTTGTGTTTGGACATAAATTTCAATTTGGATTGTTTTTGAAGTTTTATGAGTGATTTGAGTGAAAATTTTGAAAAATAGCTTTTTGGAGTTTTTCAAACTTTCAAAAATTTTCAAAATGCATCTTCAAGTGAAAATTGAAAATTTTATGAACAAATGTTGATTTCGAAAAAAGTGAATTTTTTTTTAAGAAAAGGAAAAAAAAATATTTATGCTCAAACGGGCTCTTAGTATTTAGTGCTGAAATAAATCTGAGATTTCTTCGTCAATTCTTTTATAATCTTGGATCCCAAGTTGTCTTCATAATAAATACTACGAATATACTGGAATAGAGAGAAAAACGAAATTAAATTTATTATAAATCTAACACTTGACATCAGTTTCTTCATTCTGAATTCTGAACCTCGTAAAATATATTCCCTCGTTTATTGTACAATTCATATGGTACTTTTTTATAATAATATTAAATTTACCATAAATCGTAAGTAGTATAATATTAAGTATAGACAATGCAGTACAATGGTTGGCTACTATTTCTAATATTCATAATTCTTACATTAGTTACGTTGCAGTTAACATACCATTTTATCCCAAACTCAACAATATATTATTACAAATTTATGTCACAATAGCTTTTCTTGTTTCTATTTCTCAATCATTGGTTTTCCTAGGAAGATAATTAAGAGTGAAATGTTGAAGCATTATTGGTTATCCAAGAAAACTAGGAAGCATGTACGAAATAATCAGTTCCTACTACTCTTAGAGCCCGTTTGGATTGGCTTATTTTAAGTATTTTAAAACCAAAATAGCTTTTAAGCCATTTTGTAGTGTTTGGATAAAGTAAAAAGTGCTTTTAAGCATTTGTTTTTAAGCTAAATGACAAAAATAAGTCAAAAGTCAAAAGCTAGAATTCCTAACTTATGACTTTCGACTTAAAAGTCACTTACAATAAGCCTATCCAAATGGGCTATTAGTAAAAATTTATTACTTACTTTAACTTATAGAATTAGTTACTGTACACGCGCTAGTAGTATATTAGTCGGGGCCGGAGCTACGGTACTGAGTGCGAATTCGGGAAACCCAGTGACTGCTTCCCTGTATTTGTTAGTCTTATAAAATTATAATATGCTGAACATAATAACTAAATGGCTCTGGGTGTAGTGGTCAAGCTTTTGGATTCAAAGGCAAAGGATGCAGGTTCAATTCTTCGTGAAAGCAACTTAACTATTTTACAACTTTTCCTTTTTAAAAAAGAAAAACCACAAACTTAATTAAGATATACAAGGCTTCAAGAAAAATTGGCATCATGTAACAACACACAACAGAAATTGGTAATCTTTTAGCCTTCCTTCCACCCCCCTCTTTGCCATCACTTTTCTTCTTTGTTCACTGCTTCCCTTCTCTTTCTCTCCTTGTATTTTTTCTTCTATTTCTTCTCGATCGCTCTCGTAGTTCAGCAAAAATTCTTGTAAATTATGCGAAAAATCAATGGGATGAAAAGGTAAGGTTGATCTCACATCAGAGAAAATCATAAGCAAAACTAAGAGAGGGAGAAAATATTTCAACTTTGTTTTTCTTCTCTCTCTTTTTTTTTTTTTTTGGTTGGATCGAATGGGTGAGTGTGATTAAAATTGATTGAAAATACCTAAACGAGTCCATATGTAAAATTTGAGAAATATTAGAAGTGATTTAGACTGATTTCGGGTAAAAACAGACCTAAAAATTCAATTGCGACATGTGTATATCACGTTGTATGTCGTGTACATCAGTGTATATCACACATAAATTTTTTAGGATGTCTGTGTATATCACTTTGTATAGAACATATACAACACAATTCTTTTATGGACACCTGTATATATCACATTGTATATCGTATAACACAAATTTTTATGGATATACACAGATATACATGATATACATGATATACATGAGATATCAGTGATGTACATAGAGATATACACGGGATACAATAGGGGATACACATGCGGAGTCATCTTGAACTTGAGTTTTCAATCTGAAATATATTATACAAAGAAGGAAAATAAATTTTTAATATACATTTTTTATATACACATTATTATTATGTTATACACTGCGTCATACAAATAATATAATTATTAGTGTGTTATGTATATATTTGGATATACAAATAAGAAACTAGAAAAGCAATTAAAAATTATTTGGGTGTTTTTCGGATACTGTGAGTATGTGATTTTTTTACCTACCATATATTCCTACAAAATTCAATAAATTAATTAGTTTTATAAATTTTTATTGAATTTCGGCTATTTGTGAATTAATTTTGCATAACCATAATTTACCTTTTTTATCTTTATGAATAATTTAAGGTTGCATAACCTCAATCATTTGGAGAATTACGAATTTATTCTTCAAATTGAAAATGCTAATTCATAGTTTCACTTTTTAATCCACCATTAATTAATTTTTCCTTTTAATTAGACAAAAATTAAAATTAGAGTTAATTAAAGATATTATGTGTAATTGGTTGAAATAAATAATAGCAAATGTGCTTATCAGACATAAGGTAGATTTAATGGTTAATTTCTTAATTTAATCATTTCTCTAACAAAATTGTGAAATTTATTCTTTAAATGATATGAGTGTTAAATTAAATGGTGTTAATTTTAATCAACTCTAATATTAGTTTATAATTAGACAAAAATAAAGTCAAAATAAGTTATTACTTTTTTTTAGTTTAATTGGTATTAGTGTTAATTAACTAAAAAAAACTATCTCTATACACCTAAAACACCCAGCCCAATCGACCCATTACCCGTCCAGCCCCCATATTACCCAAACGACCCCGTTTTGTCCCCTCCAATCCCAGCCGTTGGATCGATTTGATCCAACGGCTCCCAAACTTCCCTCCTCTAACTATGTAAGTGTCTGAACGGACCCCTACCCCCCCCCCCAGAACACCCC